>DWNE01003238.1:0-17084 GCA_018249875.1 Cecropterus toxeus | reverse complement strand
ACTCCGATAAATTGAATTTAAAAACTCCGACTCCGACTTCGGTTCCGATAAAAATGCCTCCGTTACATCCCTGGTATAAAGTAGCAAACGAGTGCAGTCCACCTGATCGTAAGTGACTCCTGCCGCTCATGGACATCTGAGATCAACTGCAGATAAGATCAGCCTTGCCTGAGATCAGCCAATGCTTTGTTACTCCTGAGAACTAAGTTGTGACGCCTCGAATAATTATGTCTCCCTTACACCTTTCGAAGCAAACAACAACTACTGTTGTTAGGTACAAATATTTATGGCGGTGGGGCCTCTATACAACATAATAAATAATAAAAAACGTATATAATTTGTGATGACACTGGAAAAAAGATTATATTATTATTCTGAATTAAAGACAGTAAAGACAGAATTAATAATACTTAATTGGCCGTAATGCTGATGGAGTGTAAAATATTATTAATTTCAATCAATTATCCTTTTCCGCCATCAAGCACATGCAAAAATGACATATTAAATTCGCCACTCGCAATTCATTTTAAATTTTATCGATAATCCGAACGCATTTCCGTGCGTGCATTGAATAAATTATTGCGATTTGATTTGGGGCTCTCAAAACGACTTACCAAGCACAGATGTCCACTACAAAGCAATTGTCTCATCGTTAGCGAATAATTCGCGAGTTCTTAAACAATGAAAATACTTCACCCCGATGAATAAAAAAAAATTAACATAAGTTTTGTACAAAAATGGCGACAATTTACCTATTTCGTTCATAGTCAGCGAGGAATTTGTAAGTTGTTACACTACGTTTACATAACACTCCGTTTCATAGAAAATAGTTTAGGATTTACCAAAAGTTATCGTCTCAACTCTTATTGTCCCACTGCTGGGCTCGGATCTTCTCTCAGAATAAGAGAGTTCTAGCCCATAGTCCACCGCGCTGGTCAAGTGCGAATTGGTAAATTTCACACACCTTTGAGAACTATTTTTTTTTTGGAAACCTCTCAAATGTGCAGGTTTCCTCACGATGTTTTCTTCACCGTAAAGCAGTGATAATTAAATTCTAATACGCACATAATTAAAAAAAATGTAAATGTAGTGTCTGGGATAATCCCAGGCACTACATTTACATTTTTTTAAATTAACCTCGAACCCTCAATTAAGAAGCTGAATTTCAACCATTAGGCTATCACTACTCTATACGTCTATCGCTTTTTGTGAAACAAGTGTAGAATCCCCGATATCATCAGATGCGATGAAACGGAGGGGCCGGTGAGCGTCGCCCCTGAATTTTTATGTGAGGTCACGCCCTTTGAATTTTAATGGAGGTACATTAGGTTGGCTCAGCTCAAACAAGTGTCGGGTCACTCTTCGGAATAGGTAATTTTTGTTTACAGAAAAGATTTTTTTCCGGTAAAATATTATAACGGTCCATTACGGTAGATCTTCATTAATGATTTTGGACATTTACGAAGTTTATTTTAGACTTTGTAGAAAATTGGGGGTTTTGTAAAAAAAATTAAATGGTTTTGTTTTGGTAAGCATTATTATTAAATATTTAGGGTGATTTTTTTCAAATTGCGTCAAGTGGAAGTTACGAGGCCGTTTTTGATAAAAACTAAAAAAACCTGGTTGATTTTTTCAAAAACTATTGTATTTCCTTCGCCGGGAATCGGATTTCGAAAAAAAACACCCACTCTGTATTATTACACCATCGAATTCAGTTATTTATGACGATAAAATTCAGAAGAGAAAACTTAAGAAAGTAATGAAAAAGTGAAGAAAAATCTTCACAATTTATTATTTACAATTCCTTATAATATATCTATTGAATTGTAAATAACTTGTAAAAAATATAACTACCTTAGAATACGAATATAACTCTTATTTAACAGTATTTTCTTTATAGTACTTGCTTTTCACTTTTCAGTCACGATTTTAAGCGACGGTTTTCTTATATTTTATTCTAAATTCATATTGCATACATCCCCGCAACCACTTAGTATATAACTTTAAAAACAGCAAATCTTGTATTAAAAAGAACTCCGTAAGATAAACATAGCTAGTTCAATAATGCGAAGTAAAACACGACCCTCGTTAAAGTTTAACCAGCACAACTAATGGACAATTACAATAGACTTCCAAGGAACACACGTACAGAAGCCGATAACAAGCTCTTACTTATCTCTTACTTTATTATTAAGAATTGGCCACATGATTTTATAACTTACAAAAAGTATGTCATAAAAAATTTAAGGAACTTTTCTGTTCGGTATTTTCATTACATATTCTGTTCGTTAATTATTATGTTACATATAAACAAAGCTTAGAACAACATTAAATGATTATTTCACAAGTGATAAATATTTTGTACTACGCACCTTTGAGATATCAGAGGTTTTGATACGAACCTCTGTGCTTGTAACTGAGAGACCGACTCCATACCACCAGACTTTATGGGACTATGATATGATTTTATGTCTGAACGAATAATTGGTAGTACGTTCAAAATAGTCCAATTATTGGCATTTGGCCCACGCGGTGGACTGTGGCCTTAAACTCTCGTTCTGAGATCAGACCCATGCCCAACAATGGGATAATAATGGGTTGACGACATAAAAAGAGCGACGCATAATCAAATCCGTGTGTCTATAAACGAACCACTTTTCTAACATCCAGGAGCGAGGCGCGCGGCCGAGATAATAAAAAACTGAACCAAGGAAATGCTTTAATATTTTATTAAACCTTATATAGCTGTTCTTTTACGAACACTACTGGCGCCTTGTGGCAAAATCTAAGGAAATTTCCACTTTATTTTTATGATACTGTCTCTAAAGAGCTAATGTTTGCTGAAGACCTGGAAATGGGTGAATGAGTCTCGGTCGCTTAAACGGTTTTCGATAAACGATAGTTTTAGTAACTGATACAAAGAACTGTTTGTCGATCTTTCTGTTTTCCGCCAGTACTTTTAGCAGAAGTTATTTTTGTACCTTGAAACTTTTCCAGTTTTATAAAAGTTCTTGCGGGTCATTATAGTATAACCACACACTATAGTACAACTAGGTCTGATGTTTTTCTTTTAAATTGGAAGATTTTAGATTGTACAAGTGTTCCATCATATTGACCAACAGCGAAGCTTTGCGCTCTATCTGAAATGGTCACTGCCGCCCATAGACATCTGTAACCAACTCCACATAGAACAGGAGTTCTACTTCTCTTCCAAGGATAAAGATGGTGGCTTTGCCTCGACATGGTGGATCTGTGGTGTCCAACGGTGTTAGGCTGCCAACGAAGCTCATGAACTGCTTCACGTTAAAAAAACAATGTAGTTCGACCGCCACACCTATTTCTATTTTTTGATGGAAGGGTGTAGTTGCCGGCTCACTTTTATATGAGACGACCATCTCAGTCCTCGGGAGTAGCAATGCATCTGTGTCGACTTTAGATAGAACCCCTGTTGTCCATGGGCGGCAGTAACAACTTACCATCAGGTGGGCTGCTTGCTCGTTTGCTATTTCATATTTATAAAAAAAATCTAAAATATATTCTCTCTATAGACTTTTATAATAAATCTAATGACTTAAGGAATAATACAAATACCTAAAACTCAGACCCTTAGACAGAAACTGAGAACTGCAAAGTAAATTTAACACCGAATGTATCATTATTTATATCGTTTTCGATTCTATTCATGATTTCAATACTGCTTTAGTTTACGACACCCTAGAATATATTTTGTATTCGTGAACTTTAAATCTGGCCGAATCTGTCGCAGACTGCTGAAAGGAAACCGATACTGAATGAAATATTCAATAGGACGAAGGTACCTGGAAAATATTCTAGCGAAAATATTTTTGAAACTCGAAATAAAGTTAAAGACATAGGAATTTTGATAATATATCTTATATGCAAAACTCTTCGAGATTTAACTCTGGAAACACTATCGCACCTATTTCTACCTAACAGCGGCAGTGTAGACCGCCACTAACCTGTCTCTGCGTGGAAACATACCCATGTAGGGATGTGACTTGGCTGGGCACAAATCGATTTTTATATTAATTGATTTTATTTTTTAATCGAACAATCGATTTTCCAAAAATCTGTTTTTTTTTTCAAAAAAAAAATCGTTTTATTTTTAAATCCATTTTTTTATTTTTTTTTTATCACAAAGTTATTCTCCCCAAATACTTTTTGTTTATTTAGTTTACATTTTTTATGCAAAACACCACAAATTATAGGCACTACATGGCATTACAAGCAATTCTATTGTAAGAGCTTTTATTTTAATTTTGAATGTACAAAAGTACTCGTACGTAAGATTTTTTTTTTTTTTGTAATTCAAAGCTACGGCAAAAATAATCAAAGTATGGTGTAAAATAAAAAATCGATTATTTATGGTCAACAATTGATTTATACAAATCGATTATTCTAAAGAACTTATCGATATATTAAATAATCGATTATTTTTTTCATCCTATACCTATCTGAAGAGTTAAAACTTAGACCTAAAGGATAGCAAAGCATCTATGAGTAACTTCAGTTAAGACTTTAATCTTATATGAAGTCGATTATTAATATCCATGGGCGGCAGTCGCCACTTACCATCAAGTGGATAACATACTCGTTTACCATTTCCAACTTATACGAAGAAATAAAAATAATATTTCAATAATAAAGTCTACGCTCATAGCCAATTCAGAACAATTAACCTCTTTTTTAGAAAGGTCGATTAAAATAATTTGTATAAATTATATTGAATAGTATTAGAGAACTTGCTTAAATCAAATCAACATAAAATATTTTATTTGAATTAGATTCTTTGAAGTATTTTTAAATGTGAATAATTTAACATTAGTGATGAATTTAGATTTCTGTTATGATTCTGGGCCTTTGTGTATCCATCCACGACAAAGGTAAAAAACCCTATATGAGGTCATTAATGTTGTTTGACGGCCTTCGTGGCGGAGCGGTTACCACAACGGTCTGACAAACAGTGGATTCTGGTTTGCTCCCTGGTCAGACAAACATCTGAATGATGAGTTTAGATTCTGTTCTGGGTGTTGTGTATTCGACTTTGTGTGTTCATGGTACCCACGACACAGGAAAAATCCTAGTGTGGGACCATGAGTGTAGAAAACGTTTATTAATATAAAAAGCGTTTAGGCCTTATTATTCTAGCGTTTAAGTTGTTTCATACCGAGGGATACGGTAAAAAAAACAACTGATTTTTTTTCTAAAAATATATCTCATTTACAAATTGACAACTGAAATTAGGTAATAAGGCAAATCAATCCGAAACTTTAATCTGCCATCAACCACAAACTAATAAATTATGAATTAAATACTATCTAAGGGCTCACAGTATCACGGATGCAATGCGCCTGAGGGCAAAGTTTTAACGCCTGATGTAAGTGCCATTTCATATGTTTCAAACCGAAGCACAGCAGTGCTCAGTGCTGCTATAAAACAAGAATAGGTGCAGCGGTACCTCTTCCCTGTAGTTCCGGGATCAAAATAGGGCTACGGTATCCCCTGCCTGTCGTAAGAGGCGACAAAAAGGGGCTTCTGGGTTTACGGGCGGCAAGAGTGAGCTAGAATTGCCCAGGCTGGTAACCCCGAGAAGAACCAGTCCAAACAGATGGTACGGTGAGCCCTGCCACTCACCTGGTTGGAGCCATATAGAGCAACGCGCTCAAAGAACTCCGGTTGCGTTCCTATGGAGATTCCAGAACCCTCTTTTTAGCTCCGAGAAAGGCCACCGAGGTGGTTTTAGTGCGCTAAAAATCCCACATAACCCGGCGTCACTCTCAGGCGTCGAGTACCTTTTGAAGGTTTCCTCCTCGAGGACAAAAACAAGGTGCTGCCTCTGTCAGACAAAGATTCAGGTATAATTAATTCCACCTTCATGTATAATATTGTGTGCCCTATATAATATTCTTCATAAAGCGTCATAATTCAACGTATAATGTATTCATTAAAGTTACACAGTTCCCACATTTCATGTAAAAGACTAGCGGCGGTGCGACGCGCTAATAATTTTTAACTAGCTTCCCTCCCAAGAGATTGTCCATTATTTCGCGTGAATTATTTCTTCTTAACGTCAAAGGACCCTCTGCGACCTATTTTACGTAAAAAACATTGTCATGTCGAGCCTTTGTACAGGTAATTTAGCGCTAATATTTAGTAACAGTGCAGCTCCAAAATTACACTGAATTTTTAGGTACTGCAGCGCCTTAATAGTTTATATAGTAATGGATGTATGGAAGAATGAATAACCACTCATCTATAATGAAGGTGATAGAAGAAATATGAGTCGACCGGTTTGTACAATATACATGGATCATGCACCTTTCATATTTCACATTTTTTTTTCCATGAAACCGTTTATATCAAAAAAGTAATTGCCAAAACGATTCTCGAATACAATTCTTTGTACCACACCATTCCTACAATTCCATTCAAATTCGCTTTGGTTATATTTTGAAGCATTCGATGCAGCGTGGATTAATATTGCAGGCAGATCCGCAGGTGTAAGCGGGGCCAAATTGGAAATAGCTCGCTACGACTGAAGCGTATTTAGTGCTAACGGCTGGAGAACGACGACGACCACGTAATATACGACTTAAGACTAATACATATTATCGCGGAATTGACACATTTGCGTAAGAATATCATTAGTTTTTTTTTATATTTTTAATAAGAATCAAGTAGCAAACGAGCATGCAGTCACCTGATGGTAAGTGGTTACTGCCGCCCATATGTACATCTGTAAAAAACGTCATATACGATCACAGATGCGTTGCTATTCTCAAGGACTAAGATGTACGTATATAAAGTAAGCCGGTAACCACTCAACCACGTTTAGTGTTATGTGACGTAATGTAAATAGTTCAATATACCACAAGTGCTTATTAACGGTTTCTGTACGTCATCTCGCCACGATCTGACCACGTGACCACGATCTAATTAACTGGCTTGAAAAATCAGAAATAAAATTCAAACCGCACGTAATGATTGCTAATTTACATTTTTATTTACCTTTACGCTAAATATTTATCCATTAAAATGAATGCGATACATATTTTAATGTGTCACTTCTTATATTGAGTCAAGCTCTTATATTGATCAAGCTCAAGTATTGCATGTTAACAATGTCAAATCACAAGATTGTTTAGAGGTCGTGTCGTGTCGTACCCGTTTCTTAGTATTAAAGCGGCTTTGTTTCGGTTCCGTGGCGTTTCGCTGTCGCAATTACATATCCTCTGCCGGAGTGTAAGGCGAGGACGCCGTATGAAAATAAGATAGTGCTTCCTGGCTTCGCTTATTGATGCTGCAATGTGATTTTTTTTTTACCGAACTTACCAATTTTATATGTATGTATATTGTATTATTGGAACTGCAATATATTTACAAAATGATAAATATACAAGGGTTTTCAAGCAAATGAACAAAATTACATAAATGTATGTTTTGGATTGTGATTTTTTATTAATTTGACATTTATTTCTACCTCAGGAACACTCATCAAATTGGGTTTGGTAGTTTCCAAGATTTTAATACGTGTTAGCTGCTTACAGATCTCCATGGGCGGCAGTAACCTTTTAGTATCAGGTTACTTCAATGTGATAAATAACGTAGTATTGGAGACTAATATTGCACCTGGTACTGCAATGCCTGAAGATTAGTCCTCTTATTAGTAGCCTCTTGCGTACAATATCCTTAATCTTGACACATCGTGTCACCATGTCACGGTCAATTGACATTAAAAGAATAAAATCGGGTCACGTGCGAGTCGGACTCGCGCACTAAGGGTTCCGCACCATTATCTACAATATTGAGCAAAAAACACGTTTGTTATATGGGGACCCACCTTAATATATATATATATATATATATTTGTATTTTTTGTTATAACGGCAATGGAAATACATCATTTGTGAAAATTTCAGCTTTCTAGCTATCAATGTTTATGAAATACAGCCTGGAGACAGACAGACGGACAGACAGCGGAGTCTTAGTAATAGGGTCCCGTTTTACCCTTTGGGTACGGAACCCTAAAAACCAACACTCATAACATACCTAAGTATAGGAAAGTTATTTATTATCATCCTTTACATAGTAGATAAGGCACTCTTAAAGTTATAAAGTTAGGTCGAATGCAACCAACCTCAATCTATCCATTGGACCATAACCGTAATATGAACTTTAGCCGAGAAAATTTCGACCCTCGTTATAGTCCTCCGGAGCCTTCAACAGACTCTAATTTCCCCAAAGCCTTGTAAGTACATTGTCCTCAATAGGTACCTATATATTGCGGTAAACAAACAAAATATTCTTATATCATATAACTTATTATACCTACTTAGAAATGGATGGCATATTTACAATGACTTACTGATGCTCAGAATCGTAATTGCAATACTATTCGATATAGCTTTATCCTTGACCTAATCCCGTGTCACTTCTGCATACGAGATTAAGTAAAAAAAAAATAGGTTGCCTGTAAAGTCAGTAGAAGGATGATAGTTTTACGCGATAACATCATAAAGAAACATTGCTGAAAAATTGCATACTTTCATGCATTGAATACAATTGTTATCACTGAATTATCATTTATTTGAATAATACAAAGAAGGAGTTATTGAAAATTATAATTTTTCGATAAATTTCCGTTTATTTACCCTCTTTAATTCTAATATGTTTACCGCGCGCTCGGTTGCCCTCTCAGGCTCAAGCGGAACGTGACACTTTTTCGTGCATGCAACCGATGTTCATCGATTTCGAGGACGTTATCGCGTCCAAACATTTTAGGCTTAACAACAGTAAACTGGGTATCAAATGCTTGTCACAAATCTCATCTCCGACCTTATTCTGAGCAATCTACCACGGAGGCCAAGTACGGGGTGGTGGAACTCACACTTTGAATATGTGTGAGTGTCAAGTCTCGCGTCGGACGCCAGAGACTCGTATCTCGGATCTGACCTCAGAATTATGACACAAGACGCAGATATTCAATCCACCAGTTTATTAACCAACTTCTTTTTGCTTGGAATTATTAATTATATGAGTATAATATTTACAAGTTGTGGCCCCGGTTTTAAGTGAGCTTAAAAAGACGAATCTTAGACCAAATGGACTTTAATGAAATGAAAACTAAATTACACCTCGAGATTCAGACTATAAATTTGTGCCCCTAGTGAAAACGGGTATACTTCAAAATTGTGACACTGGTAACAAGATATTATTATGAAAAGAAGAAAAACCCGACTACTAAAGCTGAAATTTGCATTCGGGAATGAGATTAGGGGTTTGCTTCAAAATAGTGATATAATATATTTTTGTAATGGTCTATTTAACAGCTTTAATTTGACATACATGTTTCAAAATTATATAATTTGTCACTCCGCAAACTAAAACAATTCTAATGATCGTTTGGGTCGTAGCACGTGCCAAAGAAATGGACATAAATACGAACATACATGTATACACACAAAAAACATCACCCACCTCGTGGCGCAGTCAGGTAAAAAGTATCTGTGATGGACTTTACATAGAATCCCTGTTCTATATGAAAGTACTTACGTCCATGGGCGACAGTAACGTCTTACCATCAGGAGGACTACATGCTCGTTTGCTTCTTCAATCTAATAAAAAAAAATAGTTTTATTCGTATGGATACAGAAAAAATGTCCTATAAATATCATTTTCCACACGATGTTATTTTAAAGGCTGGTAAAAGTAGAAGATATTAACCTTTTACCAGATTTTAGAGTAAAAGAAACGTCTTCATATCTATTTTTATCTAACAGCCTCTTAGAATACTTTTATCTATTCGTACTGAAAATCTTTAGCGTGACCTTTTTATACTTTGTAGACTTATTAATATCCATCAAAGATTGAAAATTATTGGCATCGCGAAATATATAAACGTTATAATAATACTTTATATTTAGAGACGAAGGTCTACAAGACAAATTAAATATAGTAAATTTGTATACACATCTTAACCAGAAAGACTGACGTTTTTGCACTCATAGAATTTAATTCTGCGACGTGAGCACCATGGACATGCTCAGACGGCGCAGTCATGCAGACGCAGAAGAGAAATATAAATTCGTCATTCGGTAATATGTTTGGCCCGGAATAGAACCCGGAAATCATTCCATGTCAGACCGGCATAGTGACCTCTTGGTGAATCTTCATATATTTGACCATGTCTGCTGTTGGTTCTCTCAGATGGACGCAGCTAAGTCAAGTAAAGATGATCTATTCCATTTTAATCACTCAGGTGATCATTTTGGACACAGTTCCCTCGTCATGATCCCGCGAAATTATATATTACGTTGAACGCCGACTTTAGAACTATGTACTAAACCAACATTTATTTTAATTATTTTTTCCTTTTCTTGGCGATATGGAAGTCGGTTCTATTTTTTTTAATTTGTTGTTTAAATTTTTCCTGGTTCTCATCTAAAATTTGCATTTTATTTGTTGTGTTATTATTCATGCGAACCAGCGACGTGTTTTCACATAAGAAATTTGCGTCTATTTTTCCTCAAAAGGCGTACTTTATTAAGTTACCTTTATTTCTGATATAGAGTCTAAAAGAAAGTTTATACTTATGAGGTGGGACTCCTGCCTTATTTTCTACTATTAAATACTTTGATATTTCTTCTGACTAAACCATACATTTCCAATACTTACATTCTATGTTATTAAATCTATCAATAAATACACGTTTTCTTTTAAACATTTTTCAAGGAGATTGCTTTCAGCCAAAATAATACCGCTCTGCTTTAAGGCAGAAATAACTGCGCACTCGAAGAACGAAACCTTACATATTAATATCCAGATGGATATTAATATGTAAGGTTTCGTTCGTTTAAGGCGGAATCAGATGATTCCGCCTTAAAACCACTTATTCACAGTTGAGAGCTATCGAACCCCTCGTTATGGATCCCGTGGGTGTTGGCAGCCTTTGATTTCCCCAGAGCCTCCGCCTCGCGCACGGTGTCTGGTAACGCATCGTTAGAAATGTCTGGAACTAACACCGTTACCAGGCCAGCGAAGAGTGCAGATAATCCGAAGATGATGGATGGAAGACCAGACCAGATGGGGAGCTGAAAAGATAACCGTCGTGAACAAAGACATTATTCGTAAATGTTATCTTAGTATTCTAGGATTTCCGTTGTAAACACTTTGTTGAATTTTGAATGAAATATCAGACTTCTCTGACATGCAAATGGTTCTGAGTTTGTTGGATGATGAATAAATTAACTTTATTAATTTATTTACTTAATTAGGCGTTTTCTTTTGTTTGTAATTATTATTATTAATATTGGTTATCATTATTATTTGTCAACTTAGTGTATTTTATAGTTATAGCGTAAATGTTATTTTTTTTTTGTTTACGATTTCTTATTATGTTTCTATTAATTAACTTTGTAACTATTAGTTTAAGACGTGGACGTGTTACGAAATATTTACATAATATCTATATCTACCAAAGAGGCAGACAAGGCAGGCAATGAGGCTTTCATTAGTATAGTCACCGTTTCCTCAAAATGTATAATTGCGGAACACCCCAATAGCCTTATTCTAACTATATTTGAAATCTTTAACATTGGTTTACGTTTATATAAATTTAAGTAAGCAGCCAGCAAGAGCAGATGTTTTAAAAACATCGTATCAAATAATACAGGAGTTCAAACGAACCACAATGGACGTGTAATGTGATACAATTCAAACATTGAAATTACAATTTCTATTGTGTTTGAAGATGTATCGATAACTATAAACACTGTTTGAAAAGATTACAAGGAAATAGTAACTTTCAGACTTCGTAAATTAACTGTTAAATCACAGCAGTTATAGTGTATACCTCTCATAGTAGTGTACAATTTTTTAACCTTTACACCTTATTCTGTGGAGGGAGTTATGTTATAATTGGCAGCTACCGACCCCTGTATAATTTTATTCTGAGCACTTTTTATACCTCATTTTTAAGTATGAAATTGAAAATAACTCTATGCTTTAAGACTAATATTGTTACGGATTTGATGGAAATAGGTACTCACGGTTCGCGGTTTATATTTTTCCTTATTGCCGATATTTCGACCCAGTTACATGAGTCGTGGTCACAACGGAACAGCTTCGTTTCGCAAATCGTGAGTACCCGTAACATATTAAAATGTAACTAACAAGTAAGATACTTCACTTTATCGTGACCGTCATTTTTACCCGACTGCGTCAGAAGGAGTGTAATGTTTTTCGAACGAATGTATGTATGTTTGTTTGCCATGTATGTCAATTTCTTTGGCACGCGCTACAGCCCAATCGGCTTGACGGATTGTGACAATGACATATCTTTACAATTGTCTCAGTTTTGGTAGTGACATAGGCTATATATATATTTTTTTAATGTCCCCTGAAAATAGTGGAAAAAGGGGGAAAGACGACTTTTTAATAATAATAGCAACATGGGTATCAAATGAAAGCTAGTAAATAGAACAGTGTAAAAATATTTATATTATAATACTTTTACTTGACTATTTTCACGAAAACTCACATATCAATATTAACAAAAAATACTTTTTAGCAGTAAGGTTTTTGTTTTAATATTTATAACAATGTAACTAATTAACTGTGATACACGTCTCACCCAGTATGAGAACAGTTACGCTGCAATGCGCAGAACGACAAGCAATTGGGGACTGCCTGCTGGGTGCCTAGTAATCGCTTATTGGCCAGGGTAGATGTTAACACATTTAAATTAGTATGCTTTACAAAAATGAGGCTAAAATCGTTATCCATCCTGATATGATGATGTGTGACCGACTCTAATGTTGTTGCAAATGCCCTTAATCGACGGTAGATACTTGCCTTACTTCAGAAAGTATAAAGTTCTTGCGTTTCAAAGAAAGGCGTGGTTGCCTATTACTTTTCGTACTAGGTGACTTTGTTTTAGTCCTCGGGAGAAACTGTGCATGTATAATTGCCTTCACATAAAACCTCGTATAAAACATGTATTTTAGAGAATGCATAAGAAGAAAATAACCTGTATAAAGAAATATTTTCTAATCTTACCAGCAAAGGAGTTTGTTGCGCTAAAATTGAACCAATCCTTCCCAGCGATGAACATAACGCATGCATAGAGTTTCTTGTGTATGTGGGGAATAGCTCCAATGTATACAGATACGTAATGTTGAAGTAGAAAGACGAGACCAGTTTCCCAACCATGTACACTGTTATAGCGAGCCACGCCATATCTGAGGACCAATTTTAATGACATATTTTTTTAATGTCTACTACTGATACAAGTAATTTCTTATATGTAGCATGAGCACGCGTAGAGAGAATTATATATGACCTAATACATAATGTAATCGATATTTATCTAACAGACCTTGAAAAGCCATAGCTGGACATAGGCCTCTCTTAACCTAGGCCATTCCGACCATCCATGAGTATTCTGAATACAATGGTTACCCACTGCTTTTGCCACATGTTCTCCAATCGAGGACATTTAAACACCACCATTTATCTGTCCTAAAATGTTTCGGCTCACTCATTGCCACTTCTGTTCGCCAAATGTGAGAGCTATGTAAGTAATTTACGCGCTCATACAGATTTAATTATTACGAATTCTATTATATAAAATATTCTTTTCATTTCTCCTAATATAATATCGAAAAACATCTCATACAGATATTAGGTTTTATTATAATTGACGCGGAATTTTACTTCGTCTTGCCTCTGTTAATCTGGAGACCTACAAACTTTCTGAAAGAATATTCTAACTGTGCACAATATATCTAATAGAATATAAATCACAAAAGGCGTGCCTGTTAAAAAAAAGATATACAATTACAGTACAATAATTCAGGCACTAGGTGTCAATCAAACCTTAGACAACCATATTAATTACAAATGAAATGCTCACCTGTTGGCACAAACGGCTGCGTCAAACACAGTATGGCACCAACAACGAACGATGTTATCAAAGGCAGCTTCCTGTTGAAGTGGATCAGTATGTACGTGATGAGGAAATTGCCGGGGATGTCCACTATTGCTGTCAGCGCAAAGTTCACGTACTTGTTCCCTTGTAATGAGACCGAGTTTATCACCATGCCATAATTCACAAACGTAGATGTCGTCCACCACACCAAGCAAACGAAGAATCGCAATCTGAGAGTCGACGATTTAAAAGTTTCTCCCAAAACAGCTAAGAACTTAACCTTTTGGGTTTCTTGGCAATGCAACTTATCTAATGTACTTCTGTCTAATGTCTTCTTATTCTTCTTAGCTGCCTTTTCTAATATGCTGATTGCTTTTTCCTTCTTCCCTTTTATCAGGAGCCATCTTGGGCTTTCGTCGAGAAGAAATATATAAAAGAAAAATAAAAAGGCTGGAGCGTACAGGACTCTAAGAAGTGTTCTCCAATATGGGAAGAGATAGGCGAGCACAGCCAGTGCCACTCCACCGAAAGTGTACCCCAAACTGCAGTATAAATAATATACCAATTTGTTCTTTGCTGATACTATTTCCATCGCTGTAAAATATTATTGTATTATTTAAAATGCTTCCAATTAAAAAAAATACTAAGTTATGTTTATTCTGGCTTACTTCCTTCCACATTATAATTTACTTTGACAAAAATATCGTAATTTAAGAAAAAAAATATGATGAAGCTTGTTTTTTTTACTAACTTTTCCTATTATTGATCGCTTCTTCTGACTCATTTCACAGACCAGTTTTGTGAGACTAAAATATTTTATATCATAACATAATATTTATCTACAAATATCAATTTGTTTCAATATGTAATGTAAAAATTTATTTCAGTATTAGTTCAGGTGACATCAACTTCCTAATAAAATGCGAAGAACTAATCATTCGGTTCCAGTGGCAACACATTCATATGTAATTCTGATTTGACTCCTATGTAGTAATAATGTATGTATTTCGGTTTGACATGTGTAGGCACACAAGAATTTTCGATTTAGTATTTAATATTAACAACGCATTTGTAACGCCATTTTGATAAGATTTCAACTCTGTTCAGGATTGACTTCTGGTGGCTTCAGGTTCTACATCGTAAGTTGAACCTTTTATGATTCGACTTCGAGGGAACCACCGCCGCGCTTAGTTTTGTTTTGTATAAGGCGCTGGTGTTTTAAGGGGTGGCGAGGGAGACATACTTATCCGAGGCGTTCTAACTTAGTCCTCAAGGGTAGCAACGCATCCGATGTGAAAATCAGGAAAGACTGATCTTATCTGGGATTGATTGCAGATATTTGTGGACGATATTGCCACTCACCATTAGATTGACTTCATGTTCGTGAGTACCGATTACATATTACAGATAATTAATTGTACTCACTTAACACATATGTGGGCGAACATATATCACCAAGGGCGGATTCGAGGAACTCCATGGCGATGTAGAACCAGTACCATACTGAGAAACTTCTTACTACTCCAAACAATCCGCCAAGAACACCGGTTATCACCACAGCGGGTTTTCTTCCTAACCTGGGAAAACACAATTGTTGAATACACTTATGATAACGATCACATGTATTAGAAATTATCAACTGCGAGTTAAGTTTTGAAATAAAATATACCTCCATATTAAAGTTTTCAATGTCCTAGGATCATCAAAAACGTGTACACTAAAACAGTAATTGAAATCTATTAAGACCGTGTTTAATACGGTACTCTGTGAGTCAAACCGGTAGACAAGCCATAACATAAGTCTTGTATATTTTCGAAATGTTAAATATTTCAAAAACAACATTAAATCTTAAAAAATTGCGAGCACGGGACGCCTAACAGATGTGAAACATCGTGTTCGTGCAAGTAATGTGCATTAAAGACAAGATTACGACAGGAAATAAATATATCGCATAATAAAAATAACGCCATCTTCGAACGTACTGTTCGAAGATGGCGCACTAAGTCGAACTAACTTCGCAGACCACTTAGTTTAGCTTGATTCTTGATAGTTCCGAAAGTGTTTAACAGATGGCGCTAAAGTAAATACAGACCACTTAGTTTAGTTTGTTTCTTGATAGTTCCAAAATTGTTTAACAGATGGCGCTAAAGTAAATAAATACAAGCATCGCCACGCTCACAATCAGGTTTGCCTGCGCCTATAAATGTATCACATCAAAAACTAAAAATGTACAACGCATACAAAAATATATATAAGACTAGCTGTGCCACGCAGTTTCACTCGCTTTATTAGAGAACAATCTTTTAAAAACAAACAAACATAACGTGATGTTATATAGCCTAAAGTCTTCCACAATAAGATTACTATTCAACACAAAAAGATTTTTTCAATTCGATCCAGTAGTTCCTGAGATTAGTTCGTTGAAAAAAACAAACTCGCTTTATAATATTAGTATAGATAGTCAGCAAATATAAAAATAATTTGAAATATAAAGTCTGAACAGATTGTTGTGTCCAAAGTATGCGCTAAACTTTAAAGACGGTTAATTGTTACCATCAAGTAGGGAATAGATCTTTTCGTTAGGTTTAACTCAATTTCCAAATAAAATTATTGATGTTTTTCTTAAAACAGACAGATTTTGAATTTATAACATCGGTATGGATGACACACAAAGACATTTAGTTATGTTTATATATTTAATCTCTTTATTGACACTATCAGGAAAACAGTGAAGGAAGGTGCAGTGAACTATTTAAATCCGGTGGTTAACCTCACCGTCTGCATATGACATTCTGCGTCATTACCATTACAAGGTCATCATCTGATATGAATGACTATTAAAAGGTAAAATATACAAAAAGGTAATAAAGAATACACTAGCGATTGAAGTATTTACTTAGTGCGATAAAAATAAGTAAAATTGACACATGACATAATTCAAGATACGGGTTATTTTCGGGAAACCATTTATATTTTTCTAGACGTAAAACTTCTTTAGTTGTAATTTGAAAGTCGATGAAATTAAAATACGTTACAAAATTTGTTGTCGGCGCTACAACCAGTTGGCGCTGTACGTCTTTCTGAATCACGCTAACGATTTTACATAGTAATTTGTGTATATAACGAATCTACCTCA
>DWNE01003237.1:0-17086 GCA_018249875.1 Cecropterus toxeus | reverse complement strand
AGCAAACCAGCATGTAGACCAAGATGGTCGCCTCATATGTAAGTGAGCCGGCAACCACACCCTTCCGCCTCCCGCAAGAACTGCTTCACGCTAGAAATAGGTGTGGCGGTGGGATCTCCCCGGGCGAACTACACTGGTTTTACCACCCTTTGAAATAATGTACATTTTTTATAATATCGAAGTAATCAAAAAATAGGACGCACGTCCAGGTGGTAGAACCAATGTAGTTCGACCGGGGAAGTACCACCGCAACACCTATTTCTAGCGCGAAGTAATTCTTGCGTTTCGGTGGAAGAGTGTGGTTGTCGGCTCACTTATATATGAAGCGACCATCTTAGCCCTCGGGCGTAGCAACGCTGTGATCGACTTTAGATAGAATCCTTCTTCTATATGAAGTTGCTTACAGCTGTTCATGGGTGGCAGTAACCACTTACCAACAGGTGGACTGCATACTCGTTTGCTACTTCATTCTTATATAAAAACCCGGGTTCTCCTGCTGCCTATGGACAACGTAATCATCTCCAGATAAGATCAGTCTTACCTGAAACTAGACGATGCGTTGCTACCCCTGAGGACTAAGTTGGAACGCCTCGGATAAGTACGAGTATGTCTTCCTTACCACATACTTCAGACAAACACAGCAGTTAACACTGTTGTTATTAGGTAGAAATAAGTGGCAGTGGTGCTTCTGAAGTCGAAACATGATGAGTTCTACCACCACCTGTACTATAAATACACTACAGACTTTTTTTTGCACATCATAAAATCAAAATCATAAATATCTTTATTTATTTTAAAAACAGTTTTGAAGGCTAGTGACAAGGGCCCTTGTACTAGGTTGAGGCCCTGTGTTACTGGGTACCCCGCGCTTCCACACAGACAATTAATAGTAATTATGTGAAGTTTTTATGAATATTCTCATAATGTAATAGTGTGTCAGGTGCGCGAATATTTGTATGTGTACGTGCGTGTGTGTATGTGTGTGTGTGCGTGTGCATGGGTGCATGCGTGTATATGCATGTATGCATGAGTGTTAAACTATAACTAGTTTATGAATTATTCTGTTTCTTCAGATATTAGAACGGCTAACGGCATATAAGAACGGCTTATATCTTTAATTTATATTCAATAGATATATAATAGAGACTGGTTTTTAATGTTTAGTAATTTACACATTATTAAGAACGAAAAAAATACTTCAACACATTCGTTTATTAATTAATATAGCTTTTTATACTGTCTCTAATTGCTTACTTTTAGTACTTAATTTTGTTACTTTTTCATTTTTTGAATTAACCTTCAAGTTAACAAGCTGTCAGTTGGCTTATGTGAAAACTAATAAACTCGTAAAATTAACGTGTAAAATTATATAAATACTATATAAGTTTTAAAGCATTGTATGTTTTTAAAATAACACGAAAAATAAATAAATTGTTAATTTATGTGACTGGACATAAATTGTTATTTTTTTGTAACTGGATTGTCTTAGACGTGTACAAAAGTCAAATAAAACATTTGGTTACAAGTCAGCTTTTGTTTGAAGGTATACTTTTCAAATATTTATTTTTCAGCGATAAGAATTTATGCTTCCATATGCCAAAGAGATTCTATTTATCACGTTTTTACAGAAAAACGACTGAGCCGGTTGCGATGATTTTTTATATAAAAGTAGTTTGAGGTCTGAGGATAAACCCTGATAACTTTTTTTTTCTAACTAAAACTATAAGTTTTTATTTTATGTTGCGATATCGTCAGAAATTCGATTTTTGGGTGCTTAAAGAAAACGGTTAATGCACTAAATAATTATAGAGCTCTTTAAAAAATCTACGGCGATAGCATATAAACGTATCTATAGTAGGTTAGTATAGTAGTTAGGTATATTAGGTTTAAACACAGTAAGCACCGGTTTTGATGATTGTTTTTAGTTACACAGTTGCTATTTAATTACAACCAATATTTTTCTTCTGTATATTTTCACCAAAAGTACATATAATTCAGATTATAACACTGAATATTGTTAATTAAGTCCACTAGAATTATTATAATTCTAAATAGATACATGAAAGGTGAAGGTTTTTTGTCAATTCTTGCGTTTCGATGGAAGAGTGTAGTTGTCGAGTCACTTACATATGGCATGACCATCTTAATCTAAGAGAGTAGCAACGCATCTGTGTTTGACTTGAAACCCTGACTATATATATAATATGTTATTTACAGATGTCCATTGAATTGGATTTTTACTCGCTATTTTATTTGTATAAAAGAAAGATGTTATAGGTAGGTAGGTACTTAACTTATCACTTCTACATAGATGTTACTTACCGATTACACTACATAAAACACGTGATCGAGAGTTTGTTCTAAATCTAGATGTAGGAACCATATTTTAGTGCAGCCGTTCGCGGACCCATTACGAGTCCCCGAGGCGCTGCAGATACTTTACACGTAGAGTTATACCCACTTGAGTATTTTATGTTTTTCACAATTTTCTACATTCCTTTTATTAAGAGCTACTTATTTTCCTGATAGAGATAGGTGATCTGAGCAGTTTTGCACTTGAACAAGTTTCCATATCTTTATTGTTAATACATTTTTAAAAGTTTTAAGAATGTTTTTCGGTGTCCGTAGTCATAAGAAATATTATGTGAATAAATGTTACAAAGAGTACCTGTGTTATAGTTACGTAAAATTATTTGTTGAAGAAAATATTTGATCATGAAAATTTGGATCTTTTCAACATTGAAAATTTAATTTTTTACAAGGGATAAAGTGGCACTAAAGCATAAAAAAGACTTATTGCTTATTTACAAAGTTCACAAAATAGAATTTCAAATAAAAGTAATTTTGGTATAATATTTAATTTTATTATTAAAAATGTTAATTTGTAATTGTAAATTTATTTAACATAATGTAACCAATAAATTGAAAAATATATTCTATTTAACTAAAGTCAAGTGTACATAGATAGAAAGTTTAAAATGACATTATAATAGAAACAAATACCTCTCATTATTTTGTCCTCATCCCTGCATTGAACATTGAAAAAGCAAACTAAGAAAATTAGGTACACTTTCATTTTCACACTTTAATTATTTGGATATATCAAAACACTTCACTGTGGTTTAGGAGCAATCTAATTAGCACTTTATGTGGTTATTTTAAAGTGACATTTGGTTAGTGTTGTGTTAATTAATATGTCTCAGAGTTATAATTAGTATAGAGTGCGACCATGCCGTTAGTTAGGACGAAATGTAAGCAGATATACTATGGCCGTTTGAAAATATGACATGGGGTTCTTCAAAAAAGGTACAAAAAGAGCTCCCCTTCAAAGCCGACGATACGTTGGCGGCTCCTCTAGTGTTGCAAATGTCCATAGGCGGTGGTAACAACTTTCCATCAGGTAGCGTGCATATCTCATCGTTATATTTAAATATAAGAAAGTACGTTTTCTTTTGTAATTTTAACATTTTTTTGCTACTTTTTACAGTAGGTGTGCTCACATTTACGTCTTAACCTAGCTAACTTATTCCATTTAAATTCGTATAAAGTCGGTAAGCTTATAACCTTGAAAGTAATAAAGCTCGTCGTTATTCGAATTCGTAGACTACCACTTAATCTATTTTTGCCTAATAACAAAAGGGTAATCACTACTGTGTTTTGATCTGAAGGACAATAACAATTATTATTTGAGGCGTTCCAATTTAGTTTTCAAAGATGTGACGCGTTAGCGTTACAGTAAAATGTGACGGCAAATTTCTCTGATACGTCGATAAAGAAGCTTAACTTCAAAAAATACCACGCGTAGTGATGTTATTTTCTGTGCCTACTATTCATACCCGAGTAGGCGCGCTCTATACTTTATAATTACTCCGAGACGGCTGGTCTTAGGAAGGATAAGGTCGTCATTGCCGTGTGATAAGGGTCGTTGTTTGGTAAACATGGCGCGAGCTTGGTTAAGCTGTTTCTGATTGAATTATTGCTTGCTCGGCTACCTGCGAGCGAGGTGTGCGAGATCACGTTCCCAAGTATCCCGATGTTAGGATGAACGATACTCGTGAAGGGATAAACTTGAATTGTATGTACCTTTACCTATGTTCAGAGTACTTCATTCCGTTAGTATGAGTTTATTTATCAGACTGATGTAGCAAACGAGCATGCAGTCCACCTGATGGTAAGTGGTTACTACCGCCCATGGAAATCTGTAAGCAACTTCGTAAAGAACAATCTTACCGTGCCGCTTTGTTGCCACGACGGTACTCATACTCCATAATTATTTGAATTTTAACGTATCCATGATGACGAAAAACGTTTGAATGCGATGAAAACAAAACACTAACTATTGAAATAATCAAATGACGATTTAAGAAAAAATAATTCCATGTTTTTAAAATAAATTAATATTAGAATTATCAGCAAAAATATTTTTTTGATTTGAAATGGCCAGTACGTAATATGTAATAGGTCTATAAGACAAGTAAGAATAAATTGCCTTTGCAATTTGTGTTTTTGTATATATCTATGTATATTTGTTTTTGTACATTCTTAAACAATAATACTTGTATAATGATATGAAATTGATCCTATTAAACATAAGTGGTTCAAATGAGACGGTCTTTCGTTATGAATTCATAAGGAAATATATATTTCTGCCGAGGAGCCTGTTATCATATTTCGTATAATAGCGCAATAAATGTTGGCATCCCGTGATAAATAAATAAGCGGTATTTTTATATATCTAATACTACGTTTGGTTATTGAGGCAGACTACATTAGATTTTTTTAAATACAAAAAATAATCAAGAAGTGTACCTGATGGTAAGTGGTCGCTGCTGACCATGCACATTCGTAACGTACGTAACGTATTAACCCCAAATAATATTAGAGTCTGACACGTTGGATACAGAATCAATTATACCTTTGAGGGCTAAATTGGTACGCCTCGAATAAGTATCGTTTTTTCAGCAAACCTTTTAACGCTTAGTGTTGCTGTTTTAATGCCTTAAATGGGTTCCACACGTTTGTCTTTTCCTTGACTCTCTTTTCTTATTCTGTAGTTTTTTCAATCCTGTATTTATAGATCTATATTTAAGAAAGATAACGTAATGGGTAGTTCTATAAATGCGCCACAATTTCAATACATATGATTACGTGTAAACATTGGGTTAATTCTGTTACGATTACACAGTGATATATAATTTTTGCGTTTCCTTTCCTGGAAGATTGAGTTTCTGTCCAATACACTCTCCGATGACTTTTGGAAGTTATGTGCGTATCAGAAATTGGTTTGCTTTATCGGTAAAAGAAAATATGGTGAGCAAATCTACATGCTTGAGAGTTTGTTAAACTAAATCTTGTGATTCCAAGGAGTGGTTAGTGCCCGGGCAATGGAGATTTAGTAAAGGGAAAAAATAAATACCTAAGCGGTATTCGTGAATTATTTTTAAAGTATAAACACTTAATGATTATTTTTAATTAAAGTAAATACATCCCTAATTTTATATCTCTATGTTGAGGAATAACAAAGTTATGATAAATGGAAAAACACGCTGAATCCTTTCGTGTAAATAAACACATTAGTGCATTGCTAAGAATTTGAGAGAAACATTGCCGTGCTTTTCGATAATAACAGGTAAAGCTTTATTCTATTATATAACAACGATAGTTATGTACCTATGGTACTAGGTATATTACTCTGTTTTCACCTAACATCCTACAGCTGACTCTGTTTACAGCTACATATTACAATTAACAATATAATTACGATGTTCGTCCGGAGTAATTTCCGAAAGTACTGGACCGATTTTAGTGAAATTTTGGACAGATACGTAACTTTGTCCGATTTAAAATAAAGGCATTTTTTCATTCTGATTAATGACTGCGATATTTTTGTTGAAGGAAAAAAGCATAACATTATTGAATAATTTTGTAAGTTTCCAACAGATGGCGATGCTAGTTAATCTGTAGATAAAACACCTACTTTTCTTAGATGACAAAGTAAATGGCACTTTTTTAACATAGGTAATATTAATTAATTGATCATCGTAGTGCTGTATTATATTTTTATTATCTTTTTTTTGGTAATAGTATACAATATTTAGTGTTTGATTTTAATATTGTATTTTTTTTTGGAATGGATTGATTTGGATATTACTATGAAAGTGTTAATATTAGTGGTTTGTTTATCATTTTTTCATTTTCGTATTTAATATTATTAATGAGTGTTATTTTATACCCATAATTAATAATTAAATATAAAATATTACAACTACATTTTTATTAAAATAACTTTTATACTTTATCACTTAATATTTATACAAAATTCTTGTATTACTATTATCGATTTATTAAATGCTATATTTTTATATAAGATTAATAAAATGTAAAATTTACAAAATCTATTTATACCCAATTTATTAAATTAATTTTTAATCTTGTATCGATAAAGAAATTCGTATATTATTTTTTATTATATTCTATACAAGATGAATAAAATGTAAAATTAAAATCTATTTAATTAATTTTTGTATTAATTCAATATTTATTTAAAAATCATTTTTAAGTTATTTATTTTGAAAAACTATTACATAGCGACAAGCCCGGCGATGTCACACTAACACTAAATAGTATATGGCGCACTTTTAATACTATAAAGTGATGATTTTTTTTATGATCCCGTGTGGGGTTAAATTAAAAAGTTTTAAATATAAATCCTAATATGATGAACCTTAACATGTTTTTAGTTTTTATGCTTAGTGCTTTTTGTTTTTCATACTGTCGAATGATTCGGAAAGCTAATTGTTCAGTATTTTTGACTGGCAGAAATGCATAAAAAAAGTGGTTAAAATTAAAAAATATAGACCTTACGTTTTCCTGCAACGGTGTGCCCTGAGATTTTGTGTCCATAATGTTAGGAAAGGCACGTTTCACAAGGTTCAGAACACAACTACGGAGGAAAATGAAATAAAGTACGTAATTTATAGGTTTCAGGGAAGCACCGTGTTTCGGGTAAGCACATTTAAGAAATTTATGATCAGTTGCCAGAATTTGTGTTCTTTTTCTTTGATTTTCGACTCGTCATTACTACTTGAAAATGGAACGTTAATAATTTAATTTAATTTGAATAAGACAATTAAATGTACTTCAGCTTACCAAGCGCTGGCCTTAAGCGCTCTCACTCAGTGGACTGAGTGCCCAGCAGTAAACGATGAGTTGACGATGGATCAAATACACTTTGAATATTCTGTTAATGCGTATCTATATATTTAAAAGGCAATTCCGACTCAATGACTTATATATCAATGCACAGCCGAAACTACTGTAACTAGTTCCCTTCATGGCGTAAGTGAGCGTTAAAAATTTAGGATATAAATAAAGGATTTTTAGAAATGCAACACTTAAGGGGTTTAAATAGGGGTTAAAAGTTTGTATGAGGGTTCGTCAATTTTGAAGCAAGCTCCATGAAACTTAGTATCTGGCTTTATGGATAGAAATAATGAATGCAAACAGATACACCAATGTTTTTAAAGTCCAACGAAGTGGACACGGGTCTGCTAGTACTGTATATGATGCAGTAGTTACAGCAGTATCCTTTTTATATCTTCTATTCGATCTGATTATATTTATTACTACAAAATGGAACTACTATTTTGAAATAGCTATTCTACTGAATGATATGCTAATGGTTCGGCTATTACTATTAGAATAGTTGCTTATGTCTATAATTTCCGTTTGTATTTTATTCTCCATTGAATTATGCCTTGTACGAGAAACGTCATATAACGATCAAGTGTAACTATATAAAGTAATAAAAATAAGTTTGTAAAAATCGAAATCCACTAATGGCCTTTTGGTTGGACCTTAAAATTACTATCTTCAGTAGTCGCTACTCCTTAGACTTAGGGAACGTGCCCAAGCCACGTGATCTACTTTGACAAGTTTTGACACCTTCCTTTTCACCTATTAATCACGTGAGTCTCGAAAGGGAGTGGGGGGGGGGGGTAGGCAAACATCATGAAATATCACAAGGGGGGGCAGGGTTAGCCTTAAATCATGTATAACCAGCGGGCAAGGGGAAGTTAAAAAATGCTTAAAAAATATCACGTGATTAATGTACGGCCCCTTAACTAAAGTTTTGTTAAGGGTACAGTCTAAATGCGGCGGCAGTTAAAAAATAGTTCGTCTAGTGTGTTATTTCTCTAGTTGTTTTTTTACTTTTCTCGCCTGTCATAGGCGAGAAAAGTAAAAAACTTACTTAGATAACTTTATGTATCTACTAGAATATTCAACAGTTATCAGGTAAATAACCTTACGGTCACCTAGTATGGTAATGTTATGTAACTGAGTATGTATCGCAATCAGTATATTAAATTGATCCATAATAAAGTTAGCAACAAAATATTATGATAATATATTGCATTTTTATAAGTGATCGAGTAGGTACATAAGAAAAATGGAAAATAAATAATATTCTCCATAGAATCAAGATGGATAGAGACATTGGCCTATAGTTAATTTCTTTGACCTCTAACGTAAAAAATATACCAATATATTTTTATATAGAGATAAAAAGGTATATTTAACATTATATATAGGGATATAAATGAACATGGTGGTATTATAAGCACAAAATAAAAATTGTGTTGAATAGTCTACTTATCGAGAAAGCCTATAGGCTATATAATTTTTTTTAACAAAAAATATAACCGACTTCCATGGCACAAAAAAGTAAAAAAATAATTTAATATTGGTTTAGTACACAAACAGTACATAGTATATAGTCCCGAAGTCGGCGCTCAACATACTTCGCTAAATCATGTCGACGGAACTATGTTCAACGAGTATATGAGCGCCGACTTCAGAACTATGTACTATGTACTGTTTATGTACTAAACCAATATATATTTAAATTATTTTTTACTTTTTTGTGCCATGAAAGTCGGTTATATTTTTTGTTAAAAAATTTTTTTTCACCCTTTTTAGCGATGTGGCGAAAACATAACATCAAACATAAATACACACTGTGATTTAACCTTCAATATGTAAAATTTTACCAAAACTACTAAATTTTTTATATAAACTAGGCGCACCCCAAAAGTTATATATTGTGCTGAAAGTGTTGAAATTTGAACTATTAAACAGTTTTCAAAGTTACAAGGAAATTTAAAATTACCCGACTTGACTGTACACGAATTCAATAGTTTATTTATTTACGTTATATTGAGGATAAAAGTTACCGTTGTAGATATAAGGGCAGTAGGTATAATGTGTAGGCTACAATAGGCTCTATATAGAACAAAACGAACGAAGGCTGAATACAAGAAAACATATGTCGCCAATTCTTGTTATTGTTAACAAGACGGTTTATGTAGCTACACGTAGGAGATTGAGGCTTGCTCGTGAACGCCACGCGGGATCCTGCGAAAAATTGCTTTTCCAATAAAATATGATTGGGTGCGATTTTTTTATTACAGCACCGTTTGAGAATATTTTAGAGGTGTACGTACGGAATGGATTTACGCGCATACGTCGAATTCTGTGTAAAATGTAGCTTAAGTTTTTTTCGGTTAGTTATATAAGATAACTCTTGCTATTTGTACCGCGTGATAACATCACTCTTTAAGGTACTACATATTTGCAAGGTGCATTTTTTTAAAGATGGAGGTTTATTTTTTTAAGTCTTTATTTGTGTGTATCTGTGTTAACACTGAGTGTATCTGTGTGTACAGCTTACAAACGCAAGATAGTAGAACTAGTGTGATTCGACCCGGGAGGTACCACCGTCATACCTATTTGTAACGTGAAGCAGTAGTTACGTTACAACATTATCACAAAAACCCGGCTGGGTTTTTTGTTTTAATTTTTTAAAGATGTAACTAGTTTTAAAGAGTGTTTAAAAATGATTGTAACTATGTTTGAAGGAAATCTGACCAGCCGTTTGAATATTATCCGCTGTTTCCCAACTCATCCGGTAAATTTTAGCTTATTTATCTTTATTTAATATATCTATTGTAAATAATTGAAAATAAATCAATAAAGTTATATTTTATCTTAAAAAAATTAACTTATAAATGATTTTCAATGTATATTTTAAATAGATTGAGTTACAATCTAGCATTTTTAATAAAAAGTCTGCAAAAGTAAGTCTGCAAAAGTAACTTTGATATGTTATTAAAACCACAGCCGTCTGCAGTATCATATTCTTTAATAACTTACAGCAGACAAGCCGTCTGATCGAATCAGTGTCGATAGGAAAATAGTAAACACATGATAACCTTGACCAAAGCCCGATGAAGCAGCCTGTAGAATACCTATTTTCTTGAATACTTATTGAAAAAATAAACAATCACGATTGGTTTTATGTAACTGAAGAAAACTCTGCACGTGTGTCATTCATGTTTGAGAAATTTAAGAATAAATTATTATTTTTAGCGTGAAGCAGTTCTTGTTTCGTTAAAAGGGTGTGATAGCCGGCTCACTTATATATGAGGCGAACATTTCAGTTGCCGAAGTAGCAACGCATCTGTAATCGACTTCAAATAGATATGAAGTTGCTTATAGATGTCCATTTGCGGCAGTAATCACTTAACATCAGTTGAACTGCAGGCTCGATTGCTACTACAATCAGATAAAAAAAGAGTAAAAAAGACAGAATGATGTAAAAACATTTATAAACTACAATATGAATATGCGACATGTAAATATTATATTTCATCATTAAAGGGTAGATCAGCTGCAGTACCGACAAACCTATTTACCTAATATAGTAATATTGCCTAAAATAGTAGTGTTGTGCGCTGTTGTGTTCTCTTCTGATTAAATATATCCGCGGGCGACAGTAGCCACTTACCTCCAGGCTGCGTGCCTGTTTTGCTACTTCAATTTTATAAATAACATAAATTAAAAAAAAGGATACGGTTATTGGAAACGATATGGAAATAAACGATAAGCATTTGCATCCTTGATGCAAACATTGTGATACAAACTAGTTTTAAAGTAGGTCATGTTAATGCGGTTATGACAGTTAAGTTTCAATGGAATGCTATAAATTTGAGTAGAAGTATCAAATTATATTTTGCATTTAGTTTTTTGTGATAGCATAGAACGATTACGCACTGTAATGAACCCCTATAAGATTAGGTTTGTATCTTATGTCGTCGTTGCTACCCTTGAGCACTAAGTTGGAATGACTCGGATAAATATGTCTTTATTACTACATTCCGATTTTTTGCCATAAAAACACCGAAATCCAAAAGGGATCTATTAGTTTCAAAACATCCTTGTATCTTCTTTACAATTTTCAAAAGAAAACACAGCTATGTTAGGCACAGTTGTGCTTTTAAGAGGTAGGCATGGGTATGGAGCTCGGGTCTTCGGACTCCAACTAACCTGTCACCTTGACACCATATTAGTAAGTTGGTAGAAGGTCAATGATTTATTAGGGATGATGGTAACTCTTGGAGAGATCGTTGGAGCATCTACAATAATCTACATATAAATTTGAAGCAGTGAGTTGAACAAGTATCGGCATTAAGAGGTGTAAGTTGTTACGCGAGATCCATTGAGATAATGTTGGTCATTGATGAGGTCCGGATTCAGCGCACGTGCGGTACAAATTACGAGTAAACCGATCTGTTGCCCCCCTAAATAAACGTCTTTCGATCGCCCAGCCCTTTCCTATCAAAACAAGTGTCACGTGTAGAACACACTTTCGACTCTATGTTCCGAGGAAAAAGTTCAGATTGGTACAAGTGTGGTGACTAAATGAGATATGTCGGTAAGCCTGTGCTCCGGTCTCGGGGGTCTAGGAACTTCAATATATTCTGGCGGCGGGCGGGGACCTGGCGAGTCTTCAAGATTACTGTCAGCAAATACGACAGGTCGACGTGCTCTGGGGCGCGAATGACCGATAATTTCTTCCGGTATGTCACCTTTTGGTACCATTATTAAGTTAGCGAATTAGTGTTTTGTTTTTAACACAAATTTCATTAGCTAAGTATGTAAGTATCTCTATCTAATGGAACCTAGGAACTAGACTTTTACCTATTTTAAAACGTCGAATCGAAGTAAAACTTCGCAAACTTATCAAGGACCAACCACAACATAATAATTAAATAATAAGAATATTTGTCCGATTAACCGATCAGAATTACACTGGTAGTATTGTTAGATGTGGGAAAAATAAAAAATATTAAGCACGCGATCGTTGTTCCCTCAGATTATGTTTTTAACAGAACCGGTAAGACCGAAAGTATTATGCTGAGAGGCAGTTCATTGATGTCAAACAGTTGTAGAGTAGGCATTTATAGGGTGTTGCCTCATTACGACAAATACGTAACGTATTTGTCGTAATAAGGTCATGTTAATCTAAGTATCGAGAAATAACTTCCTTACTAACAAACTATTTCTGGTATCGACCCAATTACTTTAATAGGAAATACCAAGAAATAATTTTTAAAGTTCAACAAAACTTATTTACAAATATTTAATAGCTATTAATTGGACCATTATAAATATATATATGTACTTTTATGTTACTATTTGGACGCAAACTCCTAAAGCGTATAAACTTCTGAAGTCACAATTAAAAACAAAATACCCGACTGAACAAAGTAGTTCTTCTTATTTATGCACAATTAGTGGCATATTATTTGTGCATATAATTGGTTTTACCTTGAGTAAGTATTACCAATTTATATATTTGTGATTAAATAAGGAAATTAAAATTATTGTTATTCAGGCATTTATTTAAACACGACTTATCGATGTAGCTCAATTAAACGCATGCACGAATTACGACAACAGGATATTGTATTAATATAATACAACGAAATAACAAAATTATAATTTTAAATACTGACGTTCAATATAATTACATGATATAAAAATTTAATAAAATCACCATTAACAAACGAAAAAAGTAGTGATAAGTATTAGAAATAAATTAAGTAACATAAAAAATTAAAATTATGAATTTAGTAATAATAATAAAGACAATTTAGACAAATTACACAATTATCTATTATTTTACACAGAAGAGCTCAAATATTCGAGCACCTTATAATGTATTTTTTCTACTATTGAAATATTTGGTGATATTGAAGTAAATTTAACATTAATATTGTGAAATTGTTCTACAGAAAAAGAAGTGCCTAAATAGTTACATATTTTGAAAAAGAAAAAAACTATTGAGTTCAAATGAGTATTTAAGTTTATATTTACGATTTAGACATATAGGCACAATAATATAAATATATTCCTTATGCAAAGAAATAAAATTCGGCGTCGCCTGGCATTTCAAAATAACTAAAAAGTAATGTCGTTTTCACCATGAATAATTTCTGTTTTTTACTTTCTACATTATAATGTCTGACTTACTGATACTGCATAACCACTAAATATTTTATATAACACTCAAACTTATATACTTTCGATTTTAGTTAAGCCTTAAGAATAGGATTGCCAAGATGAAGGCCACCGTCGATATAATGAAAACTTCCAGTGATACATTTCGCACGTTCACTTGCCAGGAATATCACAAGATTGGCCACATCTTCCGGTTCAGTAATTATTTTCATAGGAATATTCGCCCTCACTACTTCGAATGTTTTTTTATAGTTTTCTTCAGTTAATCCACTACGCGTAAAAAGATTACTATAAACGGGCCCTGGGTTCACTGAATTTACCCTTACGCCCTTTGGCGCTAAATCTGATGCAGCACACCTTGTGAATGTGTCAAGTGCAGCCTTGGTCATACTGTAGGACGTCATCAATGGTTCTGTGATGGTCGACACTACGCTCGAAACAATCACAATATTACCTTTACTCACGAGTAAATGCGGGATTGCTTTCTGACTAAGTAAATATGTGCCGCGAACGTTAGTTGCCAGCAATTTGTCCAGATTTGCGATATCGTCCATTAATCCACCCATCAGCAGTATTCCGGCATTGTTAACGAGAACATCAAGTTTTCCATAATGTGTGACAGTTTCCTTGACGATTTTGTCCACATCTTCTGGTACGCTTATATCTGCTTTTATCGCTAATGGTTTGTTTCCGTAATGTGCGCACTTTTCAGCTACTTGGTCGAGTTTGTCCACATTTCTGCCCACTAATGATAAAAGAGCTCCAGCTTTTGCAAATGATAGTGCACACGCTTCACCGATTCCACTACTTGCACCGGTTATTATTACGACTTTTTGTTCGAACTCCATGACGGAGAGTTGACTACTGGCTGAATGGTGATATAATACCAGTTTTATATGCCGTTAAGTAACTTGTCGTTCAGTCGTATAAATTAGTTGACATAGGTACGTAGCAAATATTAAGGTATTTAACTAAAAAATACTTATTTATTTAATATGCAATATAAAATTTATTTAAATATTGTAAATAATACTAATTTATTGAAATTTGTACAAAAATATTTAAGAATTTAAAGAAAAAAATGTTATCTTCGCAATTCTTTTTCTTCATTTACTTGACATTTTTTATGCAGAGCACCACAAGTAATAGGCACTAGATGGCGTTGCAAGAAATTCTATTATAGAGCTGCTGTTAAAATATCGAAAATACGTGAAACTACAAAAATAAATAATCTTTTTAGTAGTTCAAAACTAAGGTAAAAATCGAAAGTGTAAAAAATGGATTAAGTTAAAATCGATTGTTCTAAAAAAATCGATTATTTTTTCACATTTCTGGGAGGCTGTAATATGTTAGAATTCTATATTAGAAGAACGTTATATATGGACGTTCGTACAACTAAAATTTAATAAACTATTTGTGGATTACACTGAGGGATAAATATATATAATACATAGAATTTTAAATTAATTAGAAGTGTATATTATAAAGTAATTAGAAGAACAAAGCAATCGTATAATATTAAACTTCCTTCACTTTTCTTTTCTGATTTTTTCTATCCTTTCAGGGGGCGATAACGGCTGCGACACAGTCTTTATAACTATTTCAGTTATTTACGAATGTACTTATTGCTTGTAAAATCGTTTATTTGTTTAATATACCTTCGAATATATTAATGTGCTAATTCGGTTGAATTTCCTTCTATATATTATAATTCAGCAGTCATTAACGCGATAGGAAAATACAATAGTTTGGTACGTGACTGCCGAAAACGCACGTACACTTGGTTTAATGTTATCTTTTGGATATTTAGTTCCTAATTTAGACTATATTATCCTGCTGTCTAGTACTGGCTTATACTATTTGTCGTTAAACCATAACTGTCGGTAATCAAACTCTTGTGATTCGACTCTGGAAGCACCACTGCCACACCTATTTCTGATCTGTTCTGCTCTGAACGGTAAAAGCGAATATAATAGAATACAAATAAATATACAGAAATAACAATAACATGCAATATATAGGTACATTATGAGCAAAAATTTCGTTTTAACCAGTCGTTTTTCTTTAATATTTTAACTATATTACTTGTTTAATTTATTCGTAAGTTAGTATTTATTAGTTAGTTAGTTCGTAAGTCGTATGCGTCAATAGGCGGCCTTATCGCTAAGCAGCGATCTCTTCCAGACAACCTATTCATGGAATATTTAAGAGGAAAAGGAACAAAAAAGTGCCAAAACAGACATATCATCGTCAACCTGTCCACCCATTCTCCAACTGCTGGGCACGGGTCTTCTTCCACAATGAGAAAATCATAGGCCGTAATCCACTGAGCTGGCAAAGTGCGAGTTTGTAGACTTCACACACTTTTGAGAACTTTTTAAGAACTCTTAGGACCTCTACTCTGCGCACTCGAGATTTCATAAAAAAGTTCTCAACGGCGTGTGTACTTGTGTAGTCTAACAATTTGTACTTGACCAGCGCGGTGGACTATGGCGTGAAACTCTATCTGAGAGAAGACCAATGCCCAGCAGTGGGACAGTAATGGGTTGACGATGATGGTATTTTAATGTATAAGAAATCAATAATTCTTAGTAGTTAGTAATAATACTATCGATTTTAATAAACATGGAACCAAAGTAACATCCATTAAATTTTATAGGGCATTAAGGGTAATTAGAAATTAATTCTACATTTTCTAACAATATGACGATAATAACGACAATAGCCTCGTTATGTTACATAAATGTTCTGAATATTATAAATACTAAGTAAATCCTATTAACTTTATATTTAATAAATCCGAGAAGCCTTAACTACAGGCATAAGCGAAAACAGCCATTACAATGTTCAAGGTATTCTAGGTTCAAGGTACACTACTACTGAACGACTATAGTGTAACAACAAATACATACAATTTACCAGGTAGTGTAGTGCACCAGTGTAGTTTGATGGGGGTAGTACCAGCGCCACACCTATTTCTAGCGTGAAGCAGTTCTTACGCTTTAGGAAGGGTGTGGTTGCCGGCTCACTTATATATGAGGCGATCATGTTAGCTTTCTGCAGTAGCAACGCATTTGTGATCGACTTTTAGATCGAACCCTTGTTTTATATGAAGTTGCTTATAGATATCTATGAGCAGTAACCTCTTACCATCAGGTGGGCTGCATGCTCGCTTTTTATTTCAGTCTGATAAAAAAACGTAAGTACATCAATTGTATGCCATAACCTATCCATGAAATATTTTTATCTGTTGATTGTTGATTGATGTTAATTGACTGTAACGTCTTTTAATTCGTCGTAAAAATGCAGATTGCGTGAGGTCCAAATAACTATTTTGAAATTAAACACAAATAAAATGAATATTTATAATATCCAATACATCAAAAGAGCAACAATAATATTATAAAACAAATTGGCACTGAGAAATATAACTGTAGTATTCTAATTAATAGGTGTGGTTTAACCCAATAACATTGGCGTACAACGTTTGCCGTATAAATTAGGGATTTATATTAATCGCGGATAACGCGATGTACGCTTAACGACTATAGGTGCCGTCGTTGGGAGATTTGTCTAATAGACTGCTCTAATTACTGGAGCAGTTCTATAATGGTAATATAATATGTTCAGCAATACGATTAGTTTGTAGTATTATAGAAGGATTTCTTGGATGGGTAACATTCGAATATAAATACTTAGTGAAAGCTAAAGTATATTATATGAA
>DWNE01003236.1:0-17087 GCA_018249875.1 Cecropterus toxeus | reverse complement strand
ACAGAAGCCTGTATCTGTACGTAACTACATTTTAACTTATCTCTTAATGAGTCAGTGTTCCATTAAGCATGCGATATCGTCATAAACATTTTTGGAATATCAATTAATACACTCTTTCATAATCAATTCAAACATAATATAGACTGATGTAACGTAAAAAATATATATTTTATTCCTCAACAACTAATCATACAATCTTTAGACTCTTATGTACAATTAACCGAACCGCGTGTCACAGTTTTATATACCTGCCTGTGGACATTCTCCTTAAGGTTAGAGGCGGATGTGTATGGTACTGGGAGGACATCCTTATGACATTGAGTTGATCATCCAGATGTATATACGTACCGCATCTGGAATTCCTAGTACAAATCCACCTTGTAGCCATTCCTTTAAGAATAAACTTGTGCTTGCAAAAAGTGTATCCCTGATAAAGGAAGACCTGCCTGCCATTCTCAAATTCGATTAGTTCCCCTGGAAAATTTGTGCCGATATTACTTTTTTAAAAAATCATGTGAGAATTTGGTTATTTAACTGAGTGCTTTCCATTCAAAGGGCATCAGATGAGATAACTACTTAATGAAGACTACAATGTAGATTACATACAACCCTTTCTGATTTCTGTTGCGAAGTGTGTGTGATAATAAATAGGAAGATGAATATTTTTTATTTTTATTGATCTACAATATTACATTCAAACATAGAGACAATAGTCGGTATGGCACATTAATACTGTAATTTCTACAGATCGGGGTCATTTCCCGGTCTTTTTAATACATTTAGTTTTACTTAATACACTCAATTAAACTTTTAATACATTCAGTATATGTACATAATACATTTAAATGTATATACGAATACACACTCAAAGCATTACAGTTACTTAAGTTTTAATCAAAGATAGTTGCATAAGACCTGTAGATAAGTCTACAGGTCTCAAGACACTAGCAGACTACAAAGAGAATCATATAAAAATATTTGGCACTTACACAAAATTTTCACACAAAATTACGTCATGACTTGATTAAGACGACACCTAAAATTTTAATATAATAAATAGACATATATATATTTTTTTGGAATGAAATCTTAACTTCTTAAGTAATACTATAAATGCAAATGTGAATTTGTTTATTTATTACGTCTTCTCGCCTCAATAACACCTATGATATTGCACACACTGTCAGTCCAGAAAAGACATAGGATACCTACGTATAATAAATATATGTATAATACGAGTATGTACACTTAATAAATATTTCCGGAACGCACATTTCAACTTTACGGACTAGAATTACATTTTCACGTATCTCCCAGAAGGAATTTTACAGTATTTCGTAGGAGGATGGTTATGTCGAAAATCTCCATGGAACTTAACCCGTAAGTCCTTCGTTACGTAAATATAGGAGTTGCAGGAGGTCTTATTGCAGCAATATCGGAACAATAGTCCCCGTTTAAGCGAGTTTTTCAGGTAATAAGGATAATCTCTCACTATCAACAGCTGTTTGTCGTTAATTAAGTGAATAAGCTGTCCTATTTCTTCATATTCTTGGCCTGAAATAGATTTAACATTAAGCATTTATGTACATAAACATGTTTTATCTACCTCAACGTAAATATTTGAGAAAGAATAGATCTGTATAGCGTTCTTAAATTCTATGAATTGCCATGGGAATCCTGACTTAATATTTATATTACATATTAATTATATCATCTTAATACTATTTATATCGCTATGGAAGGATCAAGTGCACAATGAAATAAGACACTATAGAAAAATAGTTTTAACCAGTAACTATATTTCCAATTTTACAATAATTGTGGTTCCCCGAATATCAACCCCCCCAACTTCATCGCACCTCACCACTACTATGATACAAATCACTGTTTTTTTCAAGTCAGAGAAGTTCATAGAACTAAGATGTTGATAGATCATCTTCCTGACTCACTCAAGGAGATGATCTATGATGCATGATGTTTTATGTGCATAAGTCTATGCACATAAAACATAAACAAATATAAATTAGTGTTACTTATAGATAGATATTACGTTAGGAAAGACAGTAAGTATTCTTGATTTTCATTACAAACGATAGTTACAACATAAATTCTAAAATATACATTTTTTTAACAACAATAAACTTAAAGTACAATTTTTAATCGCTTTTTTACACATTTTTCCTTATCCTAATCTATACTAGAAACCAAGATCCCCTTTACGCGAATAATCGAATCGTCATATAAGCTGTACGTTCACGCACTTTCCTGTGCCATTTTATAATACTTGGTGGGAAATTAATTATGTTGGATTGGATTAATTACATTGCTACAATGTGTCACGTAAATATTTGTTGTAGTGTGAAAGTAGAGTACAAGAACTTTTGTTACAGTTAACAATTGACTGATCCAACTTAAACTGGAAAATTTATGTAGTACAATGAATAATTAAATAAATACTGTTTGCTTTCGTGCCCTGACAATCAGGTAATTATTTTTACACTACCAGAAATATTCAATGTTTTGAACGTAAAATAATTTGTCATTATTTACAAAAAAAGATTTAGTTTATAGTAAGTACTTTTAGAAAATAAATAATAATATTAATTTATTTTATTTTACATACGTATACTTTTTATATACTTGCAGCTTTAAATGTACATATACTTATAATAAAAAATAGGCTATTAATACTATTTAGAATTCCGTACTCGAAAAAACATAAATAGGATACTATTACTAAGACCCCTCTTTTCGTCCGTCTGTCACACATGTATCTATTACACCGTAAGATAAAGTCAGTTTCAGTTTTAGGGTTCCGTACCCAAAGGGTTAAAACGGGACCAAATTATTAAGACTGTCCGTCTGTCTATCACCAGGCTTTATCTATTAAACGTGATGGCTAGACAATTGAAATTTTTACAAATGATGTATTTCTGTTGATGATATAACAACAAAAACTAAAAACAGAAAAAATAACATTTATTGAAGACCCTCATACAACAAACGTGATCTTTGCACGACATTAAAACAGCAATAGACAGACGCTTGAAATATTCACAGAATATTTGCGTTTTACTTTAAAAATAAACAATTAAATTAAAATAAATTAATTATATGACGGATCTTCCACATATAGATAATTGAACGGAATCCTCCGTGCGCGAGTCCTACTCGCACTTGGCCGGTTTGTACAATGCATGCACCTAAACTGGCATTGTAAACAAAAACAATTAAAATAAGTGGTACGGAACCCTCCACATGCGTGTTCGACTCGCTTAACCAATACACATTAACATCAATCCTAACCTACTTATACGTGTCATCATCACATATCTGCTGCAACTTCACATACTTCCCCGTAAGAGTCCTGCAGTACTGGGAAGGATGGTGATTATGTTGGCCGTTGCTGTATATCACACGAAGGTTCGGTGTCACGTGGAGATAGGCGTTACACGAGGACTTGTTACAGCAGTACCGGTACACGGAGCCGCGTTTGATCAGATCCTTCAAGTAGTAAGGATAGTTGTTCACCATCAACAGTTGCTTCCCGTTGATCAAGTCAATGAGTTTCCCTTGTTCTTTGTCATCGTACTCTGGGAAAAGAAAGCAAACCGTATTGACAATATCAGAATTTTAAAAAAATTTACGACCCACGTGGATTAGCCATATCGGTATGATATTGGGTTCCGGGTTTAATGGTGCTTGAATATGGTTTTAAATTTCTGATCTGGGTATGAATATTTGTGGTACTGACGTCACAAGAAATATTCAAGTGTGGGGCCATGAGTGTAGAAAGTGTTATGATTTTGTTGTCAGGCTCAGGTAGAATTGGAGTCCAACCTGAGCTTGACCACAGACAATCTGAGTACTAACTTGTACTAACTTCGTATCGTCTCTCATATCTATTTATCTATTTAGTTATAAGGTTAAAGAAATATTCATATATTTTCTGCAACAAAAATAAATGAACAAAACTCTTGCAACCTATTTACCTACATTTTTTAAGAAAATAACAGTATCATGGATTAAAACGAACAATTGGTAAAATTAGTTTCCGTTTAATGATTAATACGACGAAAAAATACAAAAGCTGCAATAAACTGCTCTAATTATTAATATAAAATAAAATGCTACAGCGACAATGAATTTAGCTTGATCAAAAACTAAAATAATTAATAATAAAAAAGAACTAAATTAATCAAAATGCAATTATCGTAACACACGAATCAACCACGACAGTTACATTTGAGATCTGGCTTCAATGAGACATTATTTCGAAAAACAAAAAAGCCTATAAATTCATAAAACGCTTAACCTAGGGCCATGAAATATTCGGTTTAAGTTGAGCGTAAAAACGCGTATCTGATTTTATAGGTTGGGTGTGCATCGTAGGGTATACTCCTCGTAAGGTATTAGCTAAGAAAATCTAAGCTGTTCTATATGATGTTTACGGACTGTACGAAACTTCACAGCAAGTTTGCAAAATTTGCTAAAATTTCAATCCTGATCCTCGTAACGCCAAACGAATATTTCATGGCCAGGCTAGGACGCTTTCAAATTAGCCACTGCGTTGCGCGACTGGGCTGTTGCAAACGCGTTGCGTCCTCCACAGTTTCTTGTTCAAAGTCTACCGTCAAACTCATTAGCAAATTATGAAAAATAACATTTTTACACACGTCTTTATAGTTATAAACGAGATTTCATTTAACTTTGTCCAGTCTCCCATACATACTAAATTTAAGTTATTGCTAATATTTTTTTTATATCTTTCAAAATTGCCTAAGTTAAGATCATCAGTACATGAAAAGATAAAAACGCTAGTGTACTTATGTCGTGAATGATTCGTGTGTACCCTTAGCGAAACCAATATACTTGTAGAATAAAAACGAGATCTAAATCGAGATACATGATTATCACAAATGAAGCATGCAGTCTTAAATCAAACGAAGATAATATAATGGTATCACAAAACGTAATACTGGACACGTCACAAAATGCAAAATATCACACTACTATAAAACTATTAACCTCCGTCCAAACCAACGTAGATCCGACACCGCGAATAAATCGCTCAACCGCCGACCAAGGTTTAGGTTTGAGCGGAGTCCAATTCTAAAAATAAAATACTTATTACTTCGAACTTAATCTATAAAAAGACACGTCTGTTTACGGAAGGCACTTTTTGAGAGGGTAAACAATCGAAAACATTAGTTGCTCTTTGAAATGAATAAAATAATCTTACATAATAAAAAAAGCAATGTAAAATAGGTTACATAATAAAAACTTACAAACTATATCATTAGTTTAAAAAACTACGCAGCGATCATGACTGAAATGTTTAAATCACACAATATTTTTAATACTATCGTTATGGACGTTACAATTATATTACGAAAATGTGATATTTAATAACTAATAGTCTTCTTGCGTATACAAAATTTCATCTTAGAAAATTTAATTGACAAAAATATTACTTTTATTTTCACTTCTTGGGATTTCTATGTGCACTTCGACCACAGATAATTATGACATATAATGTTAGACGTCTCATCACAATGGTTGCTTAACGATTAACTACATGATATGCTATTCTACGATACACGTGTAAACATTGACATAGAGAAAATAGGCATAATTATACTGACCACATAAAAAAAGCTTTACAATAAGCGTGCTACGACCTACACAATAATAAAATGCATTATAAGTCTCTGGAAAACAACACGAAACATTAAGCGGAGAACAGTACACATTGATAAATATTGCTCTATTATATCATTGACGTTACATATTCAAAATAATACTATTTTAATGGTACGTGGAGATAATTGTATTAACATATACAAATACATACAAATAACATCCAACTGTAATATAATGTGAAAGCGGGAGTTATAGCAAAATGCGTTACGCTTTCCGCTTATTTTCGCATTGATTCGAACCGAGCTTTACATAGTACTTAGAAATAGTGAATTAACTAATAGCCTGTGTAGACGCTGTGAGCTACCAAGTAATCGTAGAGTGGGGTTTGGTAGAACGGATTTTGGGGTGGGGCGTTATCAGCCGCGGCTGTACTGGCGTTACCACTGGCGTTAGCGCTGGTGTTACCATTGCTCATTTGCTCATGGACCCCATTAGGCGCAGCAGGATTTAGCGAACGGACACCATTAATGACCGGCGTTCTCATACATTTAGACTCCTTCTTAGCGCTTGGAGGGTGGCTGTGAGCGACGTTCGCTTTAATGACTTCCAGTTTGTCTGTGATAATGAGGTGGGCCTTGCACTTCCACTTGGAGCCGTATGCAGTGCAACTCCAGCGGTGCGCGTTGGTACGAGCTTTCAAATGCTTGTAGAAAGTAAAATTGTTCAAGCGGAGATTGACTCTTCCATTTGGACGCAGGTAGAACTCGACTGTGGGAAACAGAAATAGAAATTAGGATCTGGAAGTGGAAAATTGCAAAAATTCTTAATTCTAGAATTGTTTGAGTTGACACTTTCAGTTATACTTAAAAGAAATAAAAATAGGCTAGAGCTAATTTAAGGTTCTGGGTAAATAATCACTACAACATATTCAAAAGGTTTATTCAAAAAGCTAGTACAAATATTGGAATGGTTAGTTTTATAAATCTTTTTCATTTTCGTTAATTTACTTATCTTTCTATACAACCGTTATGTATATAGAAAACAATTACATTATTATTGCTTTTTCACGTGTTATTAATTTAATAACTAGTAAAGCTAATTTGATGGGATTTTCACAATTCATCCAAAATCCTTATGGTCGTAGCAAGTTCATTTTTATAAGGGCGAGTGCATACTAAGGAACATTTTATAAAACGTTCTTTACAGCATTATCACGAATACATTATTGTTACAGTTTTAATACATTGTAATACATAAAAAGTAGACAAATAACAAACGCTATTCTCTACATCTATTGGGCAAGTATAAAATATTATGTGATATAGGTAGAAAAATACCTTATATTTCATACTAATAATACATGCAAAATAATATTGTTATATAATACGGTTAGATTGTCTGAACCTACCATAAGTATAATACTCTAAAGGAATTGTATTTCATACGAGCAAAGGGAGGGAAAAAAGTATTCATTATATACTTGCGTCCCGCGAGTTCACACGCATTTAAAAAGTAACAACTTTACATGATCATAACTTCTGATTTATTAGAACATTTTAATGAAATAAAAATTGACAATATTTTCAGTCCTTTACATTAAATTCAGTCGTTATGGTTTGGTTAGGTTAGGCTATTTCTAACGCAGAGTCAAAACTTGTATAAATTCCTATTACTGAATCTTATGCCTCAAAACATTTTTAAAACCAGTGACGTCAAAACACGAGGAATGTATGGATTACATAAAGATTATATTCATCACCATAACAACATACACATACATATATATATCTATTAATAACTATGAAACGGTACAAAATTAATAATTTTTAAATTTATCACATGATGTATAACATGATTATGATTTTAACAGTAAGTATTTATATAAGTATCTCATTTAAGTAACTAAAACTATATATTCTGAACTTATGATACGTACTTATACTACTTAATACTTATTATATACTTCGTTGTAAACCCATTATTATTGAACTCCTGTTGGTCATGGGTCTTCTTTCAGGGTGACCGTTTTAGGCCATAGTCCACGCACTGGCCAAGTGCCAGGTAGTTGGCAGACTTAGTTTAAGACTCCTTTAAGAATGTTATTCTTAAAGAACTGTCAGGCGTGTAGGTTTCTAGAAAAAACGGAGCTCCATGCCTGAGATTCGAACCTCGGACCTCCCGATTGAGGAGGCTAGTAATGTACTTTTAACGTATAAACTAATAAGACTACTTCTTAAGGCATAGTTTAATATAAAATATTTTCTAAAATCCTACGCGTCCTTGTACACTTGATATTTTTAACGAAAGATGACCGCTTTCCTCTTTGATTGTATTTTTCTTTGCCTGAAAGTATAAATAGTTGTAACATACATACATATAACATACAAAAAAACACAGGATCAATTTATGTCAAAGTTTTTTATATCATTCAAAATAACTTCTACTTTTAAAATACAATAATATATATTTTATATTATATATTTGTAATATACTTAAATAAAAACCGTTTTTAATATTTGTCGGTTTGTACGCATGCCTGGTATAATCATAAAAGCGATAGAGCCGATTACAATTGTATTTTAAAAAACGGTAAAGCTACAAACTTTCACTAAGGCTTTTTTAATTTAGTTTAAAAAATAAAGAAATTTAAAAATATATTTTACTGCGTTTTTGGTAACACGGTATTAAAGATAGAAAAATATAACATAGGGTAGTAAAAACAAATAATGCGAATTTCAAATGAACTGTTTTTTTACAACTTAGAAATGGGAACAAAATAAATATTGTTCATTATAATTAAAGAATGCATCTGTCTGTCAATCAACGAAAGAATCACTAGTCTGCTGCAACCAGCTTGATTCTAATTACACTACAAGTCGTACTAAAAATGTCAAATATTATTAGTCAAAACACGTAATACGCATGCACTTAGGAATTGTCACAGGAACTACGACAGACAGGAAATTTGTCACGCGGACATCAGAACTTATGTGTTTGTGTTTTTATATTTTTGTGTCAATGAGTCCAAGATACGAGGGAACCTTGTGTGGAGCTATGTTGTGAAACACGTCATATTCATATTTCATATACTATACGTGTGATTATACTAAGATAGCACCATCGCCCGATGTAATCCTGTCTACTAGAAGCACTGTTTACACTATTGCGTACAATTTAAAGCGTTTTCACTTAGTCCTCCCTTCGTACTATTTCCCTACACCCGAAGCTTCATGGGTAAGATGGCATTAGGGTTACGTATGCCTTTATAAAATAACAAAACATACCTCATACTCTTGCTTTTGTTTTTTTATGTGCTCTAAGAAGTACGTCGAAGGCGGATGTGTGTGCTGCGTCTGGGCTCTCACGACAGTCATATTGTGGGCGACGTGGAGGAAGCCCCTGCAAGACCTGGATCCCATCTGGGTGCAGCTCCATCTGTAACCCTCACGCAGATGCTTGTGCTGGTAATACGTGTATCCGTTTAGCATTAACAGATCCTTTCCCGTCCTACCTTTGACGAGCAGTACTGAAAACATTTTTTTTTCATTACTATGAATCAAGCTTTTGAGGATTGACAGTTTCGTCATCGATCTTCTTTACTTTTCGAAGTCACTGGTGAAAAAATTGAAATCACTTGTTTTAAGCCTCGTTGACACATGCAAGTTTACAAGCTACTAGCAAGAGAGTTTACAAGCTGGTGAATTGGCTAGTCTAATAGTGATTACATAAAAAAATCCACTCATATAATACCTACCTAGCTAGCTAGTGTGGCGAAACCACGTGCTATTTTCACAAGTTCAAGAGGTACTCCAGCAATTTTGATTTTGTTTGTTTATCAGGTCTATACCCCATCGAGTAGCGAACAAACTTGAACTTTTCCTATAGATTATTTACATACCTACTATACTTTTCCCTAGATACCTGGTGAATGTGATAAAACTAGGCGTATTTACTGGCAGACAGTGAATTCACCAACTAGTAGGTCGTCAATTCGCATAATGTCATCCAGGCTCAAAAACAATGTATGACCTTTAAGCTCAAAGTTATGGTATCAACAATTTATATAAGTTAGACTCCAACTTTTAGGTACTTTCAATTTTTGGATTCCAATCTGAAACGATACATATGACGATCCCATATAAAGTATAGCAAAGACCATGGCGATTAATCGGTAATTTTTTTTTAACATCATGATTTTTTATATCTACTGCTAGCGAAATAAATAGCAACATCTATCTGTATTCAAATGCGTTAACATGAATTACAATGAAATTAATTTTGAAGTTTTTCATGTGAACGTGAATGATTACAACTATGATAAATATAATAGCTCATTTTTTATTTGGCCAAACAAAGTATGTTATATGATTTGATTATATGGTAAGTGGGTTCAACTTGTGAACATTAGCAACGCTAGAATTTCTTCGCCGACTCCGAAAAGGACGCAATGTTAACTTTGGAACAAGTCCTGAAGAAACTTTTGAAATGCATGTGGAAAAATATTATACTGCATACCATATTGAACATATACTTTTAATATAACGACGATATCTCTAATTTAAATATGTTTTTAAATCTGTCATTTTTGAGTGTAATGTGATGTATGTGTGTGTGTATGTATGTATGATTGGATGAAGAAATATAGAAATATAATTAAATATACATTTATTGTCGTAACGTAAAGTTTTTATTTTATTTAACCAAGTAATAATTACAACTATTAGTATAATAAACATAACATCGAACTGAGTATTTTACATACACTTAATTGTTTTAATTTTTTTATAGAACACATTAAGGTCAAATTCAAATTCTATCGAGGTGCAGTGATGTATCAGTCGCATTGTTGAAACACCTTAAGTTTCAAGAATGCTGATGTAGTTGTTTTTTAGGAGTATTGGAGTTTATACAACCGATCGCGCAATGCTCGTTTGCGTGCGCACGAATCTGTTTATTCGTAATTCGTTTATTCGTAACACACTCGCATTTATAAAAAAAAAAAACAAAAAGATTTTTCTCTTGAGACAATTTCTACCATTAATCTATCGCCAGTAGCGTTAATGGTAATTTATATCTACAGACACAATAACATGACAAAGTAATATTTTTCTTTACAAAATAATTGGCACATACGGCTGGTGCCGGTGGGTCTCGCCACAAAACATATACAATCGACAATACAAATTATAATTGCAAATATTATTTAGTCTTCCATTTTCCACGTCTGGCACATTAAAAAAATGTCACATACCTACAAGCCGACCAAACTAACTAGACGAATGTCAAACGTACGTCACTCGCAAGAATGCAAGTACTAATGACAAAAAATAGCAATAATGATTTTTTGTGAAATGTTGATTTCAATGAAATATAAATTTTAATAAATTTCTGTCTGAACAATTTATACTTAACGTTTTATACTTAACAATTTATACTTAAGCATATAGAAGGGAGGCTCGGGGGTCCGGGCTCACCCCCTCCTATAGCCGAGATAGGCGAGGCGCATAGCCGAGCAGAAAAATATTCAAATACGACATTTTCATTTTTTTGTATCGACAAATTTTGAAGACTATTCTGAACGCCTTCTTCTTAGTATAGAACGAAAAAAAGCCGACCGTCGCTGATGGACTCCCTAATATAGTTACGTCCCTGACATACGAAACAACTTAGTAGTAAGTGACGTTGCTTTGAGTATAATTTCCTTTCATCCTGAAGAACAACCCTCCCGGCATTTCTCGGTACACTGGTGGTTCGTGGTTGTGTGTATCCTTCCGCTTCACGATCCTACCTTCCTCGGTCAGTATCAAAGCGGCTCTACATTTCTTCGAATTCTCCGTACAGTACCACCTTATACCGGAGGTCAGCTGCCTGTGCCTGTAGAAAGTGTACATATCCAACATAGCTAGAGTCTTCCCTGACGGCGTTTTTATGAAATTAGCTAGAAGAAAAGTTTGCAATTTAATTTTAGCTTGCATAATGACCTAAGAGCTTAGTTAAAGTCATCAGGCTACCCATTTTAGTATCTGCAGTCCATCACAATTTCCTTAACGTAACGTTGGGAGTTGGATTGGTGACAGCACGGGGCTTAATTTGATACGCGCTTCCGTGTCTCAGAAAACATTAAACTTTGTCGAGATCTACATATATTCCTCCCCAAATTACCAAGTTCTAGAGAGCGCTCGACAAAAACACAACGCTCAAAGGAATCCAATTGCATTAAAATGAAACCGTCTGGAATCCTCTTTGTAGTGTTGAGGACGGCTATGGAGGTAGTTTTAATAGGTAAAACTCTTACTAATCAAAAAGCTATAAGATAGGCGTAGGAAGGTCTAGATGTAATTATTTCAATCAAATTATACAATTATCATCTCATTATTTATTCTAATTCAAAATTAAGACATTGATTCCGATCTAGTCAATATTAAGTACCAACCGCATACATTGTAGACTATATACTCGACTAAACTATTTGATCGATATAACAATGGTATATCTATATACTATTGTTATATCGATCAAATAGTTTAGTCGAGTTGTGGGCTTGTGTCGAGCAATTATGTAGTTGGTCTCATGCGGATATAGATACATTTTCGCATACTTTTAACGTGCAACTTAACAGTTTTTCGACTAAACGTTGTATATATGTAATTTGTATGCGCTAGGCCTATGTCTAATACCTCACCGGGATAAGTTTGCTAGTCAAAGGAATGCGCCTCCCTCCTCACAACCAACTACCGCACTAAAATTAGCCCTAAAATTTGCTAAAAGTATCCAAGGCAACGTAATCGCCGTAAACGTATGAAATTATTACTTTTGCTGCAACTTAAATGAAAAAAACGGTTCATTCATAATACTGTAATATGTGAAGACAGTATTTGATTTTATTGATTTTCGCAATAACAAAATGTATCTTATCTATAACAACAAATAAATATCAACAAATATATATTTCAAGGTTGTTGAAGTGACAACGTCTTATAATTCGGTGAAGCCGGCTACACGCAACAAAAAACATGACTCATGCGGCGTTACCTCGCTCAGAGGCGTTCCATTTAAGGCTTGAAGTGCAAACGAGAGCGCGGAAAAGGCGACAAAGAGGCACAACCGGCCGTTCGGCAGCGTTCGACATCTGTCTCTCTCCTACTTTAGTGAGCGATGCGTCCGCGTGGACAGCTGCTATACAATAATACATTCACATGTTTTCGCTACTACATGAATGACGTCACGTCGACAGTGGCAAACTTAGCGCGAACGGGTAGTATTGTCAAATATGGACTAATTATTGAGCTTAATGTAAATCCCTTGTGAAGTGCGACAATATTTTGGAGGTGGGTGATTGTGTTCAACGTTGGTCTTCTTAACTACTCTGCCGTGGTGGTCTAATGTCAGAGCAACTTTACACTTCTTCATCTTGGCACACGAACAACACCACCTCCAGCCAACTAAAACCTTTTTGTTCTTGTAGAAAGTGTGATTCTCAAACATGGCGAGCGTACGTCCTGACGTAGATAAGATGTATTCAACTGAAAAACGTTGAAATACATTATATATAAAGTAATTGCATCTAATAAGAGCCGCGTTTTTTGTTTTGCCAGGTGGTAGAACCAATGTAGTTCGACCGGGGAAGGACCACCGCCACACCTATTTCAAGCGTGAAGCAGTTCTTGCGTTTCGGTGGAAGGGTGTGGTTGTCGGCTCACTTTTATATGAGGCGAACATCTCAGTCCTCGGAAGTAGCAACGCATCTGTGGTCATATAGTTCATATAGAACCCCTATTCTATATGAGGCTGCTTACAAATGTCCATGGGCGGCAGTAATCACTTACCAGCAGCTGTGCTGCTTGCTCGTTTGCTACTTCATATTAATAAAATAAAATAAAAAAACCGTATAAATCAATTTTTGGAAGAGTGTTAACCTATTAGATGTCGTGATGAAGTAAATTGTGCTTATTTTATGTGATAATATTATACAAAAACGAGGTAACAATGACCAGTTACTAATAAAAAAAGTTTTTTAAAAGCTTGTCTACGGTCTTTATCGGGCACTAGCGCTCTAAATAAGGTCCATGTGAGTACTGCATGATTTAAGTCATTATATACCAGAAAAAAGACAAACTTAACAAAACAATGGCTTTTAATTGATATTAATTTCGTGGCTTTCGAATAAAAAACAGAAATTCATATATATATATATTACTGTTGTTGCCTCTATAAAGTATTTGGAAATGTATATGAGTTATAACTAATCGATTTTCTAGTTTTAAAGAAAACAAATTGTAGTTTTATAGTTTTTTTTTATTAAAAATAAGGTTCTAGTAAAGAAAATCGCAAAAGTTTACTAATCAGTATTTTTTGTCTTATTCCGTGGTGCTTATTAGGTATTACACTTATTTAATTATATTCTGGACCTTATAAAGTATTTGAAAAAAAAAACATGGCGACCACTGCAAAATAGATAATAAGATAAATTCACGTATATTCATTTTATATAGTTTCTCTTCAGTAATAACCACAAATGTAATTATAATAAACGTATATAAATTAGACAATGGCATCTTTTCATCTATTTTTTTCATCAAATTAAGCTACTATAAAACTAATTTAAACTTTGGTACAAACATATAAAAATATAAAAATCAAAGAAATCATGAAATAAGTTCATGATCAAAACTATGAAACATCTGGATTGTGCGATAGCTAGGGCTAAGTGTACCAAACTATTGTTATCACCGCACAAAAGATGCTAGGTCTGCTGCTTGTTAATACTTTTATAAATCATTTAATAAATGATCATGCCTATTTAAAAAACTTCGCAACCCTAATAAAGTCCGGCCCTTATTTGAAGATAACACCTTTGATCTTATTAGGTACTTAGATATAACCTGAGAAAACCAAACAGAATCAATATAAAAAAGCAATAATTTTGGTATTTTACACCGTCAATTCACGTTCTGGAGGTATAACAACACTACTGCAGAATGATAATATAACGATCACGTTTTGTTGGTAAAACCACGCAATATAAATTACAACACTTTATAAATTGAGTCACCTGGACCGATCTTGACGTTATACGCTGAGCTACTGACAAAATGACCGGCACCTAAGCAATGATCGTCCGTCGGTGCGCTTTTGTGATTAGTTGGGAAGGCGTCACGCGATATCCGCTTTTGTTTAAATATTAAGTGCGGGAAGGTTGAAAAAATTGACCTTATTTGGAACCTTATAATACACTTTCATCCATTATTGATATGCAACTTAAGCTTTGTGAGCAATGGCTTAAAAAAAGAGTTATGTCAAAAAGTGTAAAGTTCAATATCTTTGTTAGTGATGTGCCGAAAAAAAAATGACAACAAAAAAAAGAAAAAATGTATGTACACTAAATCTATATATTGAAGTGAGAAGACAAAAAAAAATATGTTATTACTATAATACTTCCTTAAGCACGTTTATAGCTCAGCCGGCTATATTATACAGCCCTAATAAGTAATATCTATTCCACAATAAATACACTTTTAGTTTAAATTGTCATATTATTGGCAATTTTAACTAAAAGTGTATTTATTGTACATCAAACATCAAAAGATCTTCTGTTTGATCAATTTTCTTTTCTCGCCCATGCTGAAGGGGAGGGCGTGCGTCTTAAATATCCCTTTATATACGCCCATACGTCATAAACAGCCATAGACGGTTACCATTACACGAAACAAATAGAATAACATCTATCCACCACTCAACAACTACATGATTTTGGGTTCTAAAAGTACAAAATAATTCTGTACATAGTGATAACCGCCTAATATGGATATCCTAATACGTAACTAATGATTTATTATAAGTATTAAATTGAAATAGTTTTAAAGTACGTAAACGAATGTTATTTAGCTGACGATAGATTCACTCATACTAATGAAAACCAGTAAATATTTGAGTTACATTTATATTTTCAAAAACAGGAATAATATCACTAATTCACGAAATAAATTCCTCCCGACGTGATCATATAACTTGGTGCAGGGTGCGAGTGGATTCCATTCCTCTTCAATATTTCACCATTTTGTGTCAGAATCAGCGCGGCTTTACACCCCCCATTCTTTCTGTACCTACAATACCATCGGACGCCACCAGATGACAGAAGCATTTGCTTGTGGTAGATGTAGTCCTCCAATAAAGCTACACAACTACCCCTAGATGTGTTAACGAACTGGACTGAAAATAAAATATTTTATAATAAAAAAAATAAAAATAAGAATTTGATGGTATACCAAGGCAACTTATAGTCCACTATGTAACCCAGGCTATAAGTTGCCGTGGACATTAAAGGCTGGAGTATCAAAACCCCATTAGAGAAGCCTATGTCCAACAGTGAACCACCAAGGGCTGTTGGTTGAAGACTCGCTTTTATTCGATTAGATTTTTCTTTTCTTTTATCTACTTAGCATGCAATCCACCTGATGGTAAGTTGTGACGCCCATGGACGCAACTTAATATAGAACAGGGGTTCTATCTGAAGTTCATCACAGATGCGTTGCTACTCTCGAGGGCTAAGACGGTCACCTCATATTTAAGTGAGCCTGCAACCCATACGCTTCCACAGAAACGCAGAATTGCTTCACACTAGAAATGGTGTGGCTCTGGTCACCGGTCGAACTGCACTGGTTCTACCATCTTGTATTGGCATGCAGGATTGCTGTTCATGGAAAACCGGTGCCACTTGCCATGAGATGGAATGCATGCTCGTTTTCTACTTTTTCTACATTAAAAAAATAAATGTATCATTATAATTTACAAGGCCAAATTATACGCTCAACTTCATCAAAAATAAATATTTATTTACCTCCAGATACGACTGGCATTATCAGCATAGCTGGCCAAAGTTAACGGTCCTTGAATATAACGCGCCTTGACCACTCCCTTGACCCTTGGCCACTCTTGACCCGGTACCAAAAGTATAGAAAAACAGTTTTCCTCAGTGAAAGTTCGATTTCCCGTTCACTACCTTGGGCGAGAAGATATTATTCTTGACGATGAAAAGAGTAGCCAAGTAAATACAATACAATAACATCCAAAACTAATCAATTGTTTATTTTCTAACATACATTCCGGAAATATCAAATTTTTAAAATTCGGGATAATCACGAGATTATATTGTTTGCAGATGATACTACATTATTATTTAATATTTAAAGACAGTTAACCAATTTTGACGAAGTAAACAACGCTCTCTCGAAGGTCATGCATTGGTTCAACATAAATAACCTTCTTCTTAATGAGAAAAAAACTAAATGTATCAAATTCTCATTGCCTAACGTGAGACAGGTTGAAACCAATGGTCGCATCAATGAAACGGTTTTGGGAAAAGCGTAGCAAAGTGTAGCGTATCTTGCCAAACATGTTTAGTCAAATGTAAGGCAACATACTGGAGCTAGCCTTTTATTGACCAT
>DWNE01003235.1:0-17087 GCA_018249875.1 Cecropterus toxeus | reverse complement strand
AAACTATAACAGAAAAGGTCGGTTATATTCGTAAAAAAAATCACAAGTGGTTATTAATAAGTGCATTGTAGTTACAAAGTAAAAAAGGCGTATTAAAATCGCTTAAACTTAACTTTAGCAACTTAATAATAGCGAATACCTAATTATAATTAAAGTTTGAGGAATTGTTTTAAAGGGAAATTGACATTTTTAAACTCGACTTCATTAAACTATGATGGTCATTTATTATTATGTTGTATTCAAGAATGCTTAAATAAAACTCGTAAACGGTATGTAACGATTAAGTAAATCGAATACGGTGAAAATCGATTACAATTGTGGTTTTTGCGATATTTACGATTGCTACTTCAGAAAAGTAATTTCACGATTTTCAAACATAGATGTATGTGGCAAGACTTAAGATAGTATTGATCGCTTGGCCAATAACTTCTGCCAAAATAATTCATTGCAGTATCTTGTGCAGTCATTCGCTAGTTCCGATGACTGAGTAGCAAGGTGTGGGTGACGGCTGTTGATGTCACGTTCATCTACGTGAATCATTTTTGTCAAAACATTGCCTTCAAGCATAACACAACAAAAATACAAAAATGTGTGCTATGGTAAGTGTAACTCTATATTTTTTCAGCTTACAATGACATAATGCATGAAGTCTTTTACTGAAATGTAATCCAATAATAAAATTATCTCCAGGTTTCACTTTTTATCATGATATCAAATTTGTCTTTCCTATATATTATAGTGAGGATTGTGTAATTTAGATCTAAAGATCTATTTAAATTAATTTGTTGTTCAATTCTGATTCCATTTAATACCAAATTAATTTTACCATTAATTCCTTAAAAACATGTTTCAATATTACATCAATGTTTCATAATTTCTTTTTAAGTAACATTTCATTAATCATTTTCAGAGGATGAAGGCAGCTAAATGCCCCTCAGATGAGCTGGCCATCACTAACTGTGCGCTCATCAACCCTGACGACTTCCCTAGTGATGTAAAGTTAGTACTATTCTGATTAATATATAACTATTCTATGTACTTATAATTATGACTAATATGAGTTTAGATGAGCTAGGATTTTTTGTACCACGATATTTGTTTGTCATGCAATATTATCATATGTTACATTAAAAATATCTTTGAATATTTAATTTAAATAAAATCTATTAGTTAATGTAACAACCATAATTTTTCCCTGGATCATGTTGTATATTAATTTATAAACAAGTAGATATCTCTCCTGTGCTCCATACATACATAATATAACAAAATAGAAACATTCAAACGATGAAAGCCACACCCCATTGTTGATTCTAAGAGTAAAATCAAGTATATGTAGGGCCCCTTAGATCCCACATATCCATTAAATTAATTTTAAATATCTTATAAGATGAAACTGCAAATTTATTACATCATATCGAACTTATTACATAATTTCTGTTCTATAATTGTGTTGCTTGTATAATTTATGTAATTTTCAGGCATATTGAGGTGTCTACTGGACCTTCCCAACATTATGTCTTCAGTGCTAGATTCTATAATGGGGTGGACCGTGGAACAGTTGGATTCTCAGCTCCACAAAGAAAGTGGGCCACCCTCTCTATTGGCCAGGTATATATTTTATTTGCAATACATATATACTATGTACTATCGACATCCAGCTAAAGAAAAAATCTTTTCCTAGGAGGGAATTTAGTGACATTTTTTCTAAGCATAAGCAAATTTAAGAGGTGGTAGAACAAGTACATTTTATGTAAATAAGCACTACTACCAGAGCTAATTTAAGCATGAATTCTAGCAAGAAGCAGTTTTTGTGTTTCGATGGAAAGGTGAGAATACCAGCTGACTTACATATGAGCCAACTTATTCTTCAAAACTGGCAGCTCATCTTTACTCCGTTTCAATTAGAACTGCTTTTTTAGTTAGATTGATTGGTCTATGAGTGGCTTTGACCACTTATGATCAGGTGGACTGCACACTTTTTTGATATTTTACCCTTATAAAAAATACTAATTACTTGGTTTGCAGACAATTGATGTGAAAATATGCAAGCCCCAATCTTTGGAGTGCTTATGCAGTGTTACTTTGGAAGCTGACTTCATGTTGAAGAAAACGTGAGTGCCTATTGAAACAAGCAATTGATAATAGATAGATGATATTAGAAGTACATATTATATAACAGAATTAAAGTGGCTATGTGTTATTTCAAAATACCTGCTACAACTAATATGTAAATGATATATAGTTACAACAGATTATTTTTACACCTATTCCTTTTATAAAGTAATAATGAAATAAAAAATAATACAAAAAAAATTAATCCAATATAAATGAAAATCAAGTTACCAACTTTTTAATGTATTGTGTATTTTTATAAGTTATTTATTTTGTATTGAGTTTACAAAAATATTTTAGGACTTCCATGGAGCCTTACGATTCAGAGCAAATGGCGAGGGATTTCCTCATCCAGTTCTCCAATCAGGTGTTCACCGTGGGCCAACAACTTGCATTTGCTTTCCAGGAGAAGAAAGTATTGTCTCTGCTTGTAAAGAACTTGGAATGTAAGTGGCAATACATGTAGGTTCAATCAGAGTTTATGGGTTCATTGTCCTTTATAAGGAACAAATGGGATCCTTTTAAGAATCAACATACAGCTGCTACGTAGTTTCTCTACCTGTGGCTTGCCATCCATCCATCCACCAACCCTTTAAGATCTACTGCTGAATGTAAACCTTCCATGTTTTTAGGGGTTTTGGTGACTGCAGCTTTTTACAGGAAGATGATGCTGCTCATTGTCCGAATTTTGTTCCTTATTCGCCCCCTACGACATTCACTGGAATTCGCATTTATTAAACAAGAAAATAATACATTTTACTCAAGAATAACTGTCTACCAATTAGCACTTGGCCAGGGCGGTGGACTATGGCCTCAAACTCTCTCTCTGAGAGAAAACCCGATAAAAATTAATCTTCAACATTAATGTACAAACTACAAAGTATAAAGTGTATCGAAAAATAATCATTAACAAAACGTCCTTATAATTTTATGTGAAATTTTGTCATTTAAAAATTAAGAATGTTGCAAGATAAGTTGTTTTCTCTTAGCTGTGGATGTGCAAGCATTGGCTGCGGGTTCGAACGCGGTACCTCGTCGCGCTAGAATGGGTCGCTTGCTGCCCGACGCTTGCATCCAATTCGACAAGGCCGAAAATTCATCGCTCAACCTGGTCGGAAAAGCTAAAGGGTAAATAATAACATTTGGTGTTATTTGTCTGAATGAATCAGGTCTGATTCTTAAACATCATATTATTTGATTCAATAAATAATATAATTAATTATGACAGAGATTGCTTATGTTATGCAATAAGAAGCCGAGAAGTCAATTGAGTTATTGCTATTTTGAATTATAGTTATATTACTTAATATCCGGCTTGTAGGACCAAAAAAATGAAGAAAGGCCGGATAAAAAATTCACGCACTAGAATACTACTTAAATATTTCATTCATTAGAAATTTTGTGGGAAATTATGGCGATAACAATGTTTCTGTAAATAAGATATGGTTGCATCTAGGTAAAGGATATTGTATAAAAACTTCCAACTATTTTCAGCAGAGGCAGCGCATTTGTCGTTGCTTCTGTTAAGAGTTTATTTAGGTCCTATGGAGTTGGGATCTTTTACCATTATTTACGTATAAAATCTCAAGTGTTCATGTGCTGTAATCATCACATAAGGCCAGAGATTGGACTTCCTGCTTATACTTGAAGAATATTGTTTTTCCCAAGATTAAATTATGAATAATTCCTTTAGGAAACAACCTCGTCAATCCATCATCAATCCCGATTGGGACTTTGGAAAGATGGGTATTGGCGGTTTGGACAGAGAGTTCAACGCCATCTTCCGACGAGCGTTCGCATCTCGAGTGTTCCCACCTGAAGTAGTGGAGCAGTTAGGTATGAAAATATAATAGTTCCTATTTATTTTTTGACGATTTTCAACAATCAGCATATCTTTTGTTCCCTTGAATAAAAATAGATCCTGAAGAATAGTTACTACTTATATTTCAATATTTTTTAATCCAATCTAAACATAATTTAAATAAGCACTATCACAGACAATATTTTAAGTAATAATCAGGTACATTTATAAAGTACAGTAAAGTAAGTCAGGTAAAAAAAAATATAGTCAGGTAAAATAAGGTATACATTTTTACTCTTACTCGATCACTAGAACTTTGCGCGTGATGGGGTCTCACTGGATTTTCTGTTAAATATATGTAATTTTTTGTAAAAAAAAAAACTTTTATCAGATGTTTGATATATAAAATATTAATGGTATATTAATATACATGTATTTCAGAGATTTGTTCTTTTTTACTACTACGTTACACTGAATAACGTTAAAAATTATTTATATTAATCCATACACCATGTTAATCCATACATGGTTTATAGGTTGCAAGCACGTTAAGGGTATCCTACTCTTCGGCCCTCCTGGTACCGGTAAGACCCTGATGGCCCGTCAGATCGGTAAGATGTTGAACGCCCGGGAGCCGAAAATTGTCAACGGTCCGCAAATATTGGACAAATATGTTGGTGAGAGTGAAGCCAACATTCGACGGCTGTTTGCTGACGCTGAGGAAGAAGAAAAGAGGGTAAGTTGGGAGTTATTAGGGATGATATGACTATAATATAAATGGAATTTGTCGAAAGTAAGTTACAGTTAGTAAGCCAAATCAGTACCCAAAGAAAAGATTTTGTTAAACTAACCTAATACAAACCACTACAATACAAACCAACCAAAAAAACGACAATGTTGCCACGATATACGAGTAAGTACGATTGAGAAATAGTAAGTCGAAGCCAAATCAGGATCCAAAGTGACATTTAACAATAAAGTACTTTTCTATACTTGTCTCGATTGGAACTTACTATAAGCTAAGCAATATACAATATGGTTTTCATTCATTTTAGTGTGGACCAAACAGTGGTCTCCATATCATTATATTCGATGAGATCGACGCCATTTGCAAAGCCAGAGGCTCCGTTGGCGGGAACACTGGAGTTCATGATACCGTTGTCAACCAGCTGCTTTCTAAGATAGATGGTAAGATGGTAAACTTAATCAAAACTTCTAAATTTATCGAATTTCTAGGTGATCATATAATTTCTCAGAAGTTGAAAAGCACCATTAGGTAGAACCAATCTTCTTGATGTCATGTCAAGATGTCTATGAGCAGCAATATTTGTTACCTACTTTATATTGTAAAAAAAAAAACTATTAATTGCAGTAATACCACAAAAAAATATAACAAAAGTCATTGTACATGACAATAACGCAATATATTCTTTCATTAGTGTATTTAATATCATACAGTTTCTGAAGTTTACTTAAGTTGAAGTATTATAACTAAGTATGTCTCAAGTTCTGTTAGCATGTATGGTTGATTGTTTAAATTAAAGGTTTTTTTTTTATAAACAGCTACTTAACGCATGTAAATAAAGTATAGCAGTTATATTAAACAATAAAATAATTAATAAATTGAAAACATATATTTGATGGTCCTTCGAGCCGAATTGCCTGAAAATGAAGTGCTTTCAATGCTTATCCATTTGTCCAGGTGTGGACCAACTCAACAATATCCTGGTCATCGGTATGACGAACAGGCGAGATATGATTGACGAAGCTTTGATGCGACCTGGTCGATTGGAAGTCCAGATGGAGATCGGTTTGCCAGATGAGAAGGGCAGGGTTCAGATCCTGAACATTCATACTAAACGGATGCGCGAGTATAAGAAGATCGCTGAGGATGTTGATTGCAAGGTAGGTTAACTACTTATTGTGGACATTTATACGGAGATATGAGTTGCAAACTGTAATACCAAATTAATGATTATTAACTTCTGTAAATAGAATTCAAACACACAAATAGAATTCAATCTTAAGGTAAATCAGAAGTTGATTTTGAGTGCTTCAAAAGGTTCTTTCTCAAATCTTTTCGTGCGATCCAAAACTTTAATTATTTTTAGTTGCAATCGTATTTTAAAATGACAATAATATTTGAGCTGGCTACTGTATTCCCTCTCAAGAGACAGAAACCTTTTTTCCTTCAATGGCAGTACATACACCCAAAGCAGAAAATAAAAAAAAACCTATCCGATCCAGTTGTAGTGTATCGAACTTTTTCGAAAAGAATTAGCATCCCTAGAAGTGGGTAGTTTGTAGACCTATTACCATTATTGGAATTGGAAATAATTTTTATTTATAAGAATAATGCGTATGACATATTATCTGTATTAGGCATGAATAGTGCGTTTCCTAATGAGATAAATAAATAAACATACAAGATAAATTATTTTTTATCAGGAAATCGCAGCCCTCACGAAGAACTTCTCCGGTGCCGAGCTAGAGGGTTTGGTGCGTGCCGCCCAGTCCACGGCCATGAACCGGCTGATCAAGGCCTCCAGCAAGGTGGAAGTGGACCCTGAGGCCATGGAGAAACTGATGGTGGAACGTGGTGACTTCTTGCACGCGCTCGAGAATGACATCAAACCGGTATGGGGTTTATTTATTTTTTATGATGAAGTTATTGTCGTTAAAAGTAATGCTATTTGGATTTAAACTTGATAAATGTGAAATATCTACAACAATACAACCATAAGCAGGATTGGTGTTGAAAAGGGTTTTGATAAGGGGTGCATAAAAACAGTGGTCGGAGATTTTTTTCTCATCATGTGTTAAAAGGGGATAGGTGTTTAAAATAAATAGACTCCGAAATTGATCGCCTTAATTTAAGCTTGAAGATTTTCTTTCCTTGTGCCAGGGGGCGGTAGGTACCTAACCCTATATATAAAATGTTTAATATCTCATCTTACTATTTTAAGCAAGGACTAGAACTATGGTAATTAATATGATTTCGTACTCCCCAGGCATTTGGTACAGCGGCTGAGGCGTTGGAACACTTCCTAGCTCGCGGCATTATCAACTGGGGCACGCCAGTATCCTCTCTGCTGGAAGATGGACAGCTCTATATTCAACAGGCGAGGGCCACTGAAGCCAGCGGTAAAAATTATTGTCCTATTTTGAGAAATGTTGCCAGCAAAACTAAATGGTCTTATATAGATCTTTTGAAGAACCGTGTAGGGCGCTGGTCACCATATCGATTTTATATGCAGTACCTAGTACGATAATCGCCTAGGCAGACACATAAATGTTACGTTATACTGTTTTTATATATTTTCTGATTGTTTCTTGTCATGAAACTAAGATTTCTATCAATAAGTGTATATATATATGAAAATTACAATTAACTGGTTTCAACCTATTTACAAAAGAGAGTTAAAAGTTTGATTTGTGAAATTACCATTACCAACTGAAAAGAGTTATTTTCTATATTCTTCACATTTTTCTTTTATATTATGCTACCACTTATATGTTTTCCTAATAATACATGAATGAATTTTAAATATAGTTTAGCCTGACTTATTTATATCTATAGCGTTAGTAAATAATTTTTCTACAGGGCTAGTCTCAGTATTGCTGGAGGGCCCACCGAACAGTGGCAAGACAGCCTTAGCTGCTCAATTGGCTAAGATGTCCGACTTTCCATTCGTGAAGGTGTGCTCTCCTGAGGACATGGTCGGATTTACAGAATCCGCTAAATGCTTGCAAATCAGGAAGGTAAGTCGTTATGTTTTATATTAGAAAAGGCCTTATAAAATAATCAGCATCTGTATGTCTGTATCCGTAAACAGTAAAAACCAACTAATAGGTTGACTTGAGTTGTTGTTGTGTATCTATTTGATAGTATTTTTTAATAATTTTTATCGAGAAGTTACTTAGGAAAAAATAAGGAATTTTTTATTTGTTTCCCTAGAAATTTCATAAAGCAAGTGATCTCAGCTGTTAATCAACAAAGTTACAAGCTATTGGAATGCATAAACATAATCATTTGAAAAAGAAATACTGAACACCTGCTGTAGTAACCTAACTTAATGTCTTATTGTTTACTCTTAGGTGCTAGTTAATAAGGCAGTAATTAGTAATTAGCAAGGAAGTTTTCCGTGCTAATTACCAATTATTAAACGAATGATAAACGTGCTGGGTAATAAACTAATAAGGCATTAATTAGCAATATTTTACAGTACTTCGATGACGCCTACCGTTCAAGCCTTTCTTGTATCCTCGTGGACAATATTGAGCGTTTATTGGACTATGGCCCGATTGGTCCACGGTACTCCAACTTGACCCTGCAAGCGCTTTTGGTCTTGCTGAAGAAACAGCCGCCCAAAGGAAGGAAACTGCTCATCCTTTGCACTAGCAGCCGAAGGTGAAGTTCTGAGTATTGTATTTATTATATAAAATATTGGTAAATAATGGCTTGTCTCTATTTTATTTATTTATCTCATTTAAATATATTAAGATTATAAAACGTCCTTCTGTGGGTAGTTTTTTTTAAGGAAATGTATTTATCATACCATATTTGTCGGACGTATTGTATTGGAATATTTCAAATTCGTTTATTTTTGAAAAAAAAAAATACATGTTTGTCTAACAATACAACAAAGATAACACAATAAAATTTGTTTAATTTATTTTTTAAGTTTGAATCTTTTTACACAGGCAAGTGTTAGAAGACATGGAGGTGCTGTCAGCGTTCACAGGTGTGCTGCATGTGCACAACTTGTCTCAGCCGGAGCACGTCATGGCTGTACTGGAAGAGAGCGATGCTTTCTCTAAACGTGACCTGCATCATATTCAGAATGACCTGCGAGGTGCCAAGTGAGTACAGCATAAACCCTTAAAAACCCTATGGGAAATAGACCTCAACTATAAATGGGTATTGTGACATTCCAATTGGCTGTGTTGATGAGTCCTGTTGTATGACGGAGAATGTAATGGCGATTTCTTGAGGAGAGAGATGCAATGTTTGAACGAGACCTGTTTCATATCCAGTATGACTTGTGGGGTACCAAGTAAGTACAACGGCATCAGCCCTTAACCATTCAAAATTGGAATCAGATCTGAACTAGAAAAGGGAGTTGTTGGAAGGAAATAATGGTATTTCAGGACAACTGAGTTCCACCATTCAAAGAGTAAGTTACTAAAAGATAAGTGTGAGTGCTAACAGCCGTGAAGGTTTTGTAGTGTATATTATTACACGGCGTACTGCACATTATTCGTATACGGACGCCTGCAACGTTCACGCGTGAGCTGTAATTACACAACGTTTACGTACACGTGAGTAAAATATTCATAGGAATATTGGACATGCACGACTTTATCATTAATCACGCAGGTGAGTCTTTTACAGGGTAAAAAGTCTATAACAACTGCTACTTTGTATTGTATCATAATATCATCAGGCTAAACCTATCATACAAGTAATTCCAGGTAAGTACTACTTTAGCTCCGGGTGAGTCCCAGCCGAATTTGTCCTGTATTTGCAGGCAATCAGTGAATCCACGCTGGCCTCAACCAAAACGGATACTAGCGAATATACGTTACTCAACGTTTTCTCCTCGGCAGAAAGTACATCTTGACAGGTATAGATTTTCTGTTCGATAGAAATTAATTCTGATGTAGTCGAGGACAATTTATTTACATAACGCTGTTTTCTATTTACGATATATTTTTTGATAAATTTATTTTATTGCTAATGCCTGTTGTTATATTTTTTCATATTCTATTTTGAAATATTTTATTGTGTTTTAATTACTTTGTTACGTGAGGTAAAGATCCACTTTCGTACTAATTTTTTTTGACGCTTCTGGTTTAAATATATCTTTTTAATTTTTTATTTTGATTTTTGCTTCATACATACGTTCAATCATTCATGTTTTAATATAAAATTATGCAGCAGTTTCCTTTGAATTTTAATTATATATTTTTTTCACAGGATCTTTATCGGAATCAAGAAGCTTCTTGCGCTGGTCGACATGGTGAAGCAGACCGAGGAACAATACCGCGTGGTGAAGTTCCTCACCAAGATGCAGGAGGAGGGTGGGCTCGACGTGGGAACCACCATCCAATAAGATTCGCTGCAACCTTAGGGATTACATTCGCATACCACGCGCACGCCCTCACCAGATCACTCCACTAATGCACATATTTCTTCATTAAAGACCCACAGCGCTAAAGTCAACGAGTGCACCCCATGTGCCTCGGATCTACGAAGCTACGAGATCGATTACGACGACATAAGCGAAACTGCCGAATCCCTCATCGACTCCAGTCTGAAGAGAGGCCGCACCGCCAAGGGCAACGAGCTGTCTCCGGCCAAAATGCCCTTAATGAGAATACGAAGCGTCGAAATCGTATTCGAAGACGAAATGTCGACTTGCACGGACACAGCCCTGTTGGATCGCAGCATCGAACTCATTGTGTCGGACAGCAGCGACGATTCCACTAAATGTGTGGATGACCTTGAACAATTGCACGGGGAAAAGGACGACGATTCGGTGACTTTGAACGCGGAGGCCGACTTATCGGACGATAATTCGATTTCCATGACGAAGGAACGTGCTGATATTCCTAAAGACGCGACACAACTCCACGATCAAAGTTTGGACACGCGCGACGTTGGCTGCATCACTCTAGCCAACGACGAGACATTATCGCTGATTACAGAAATAAACGATTCCGGTCGTTACACAGAAGACGCTTGTTCATCGCACGTCGAAGTTCCCATATTGACATACGACGACGCTTTGCTTTCTCACTCATTCGACGTCGTCAACGTGGACGAAACGTCCACAGTGATGAGCATGTACGAGTTATCCGACGTCAGTACGGACGGAAGGCCCAGATTGTACGAATATGTGGATAGTAACAGTGACAGTTCGGATGATACGGCGGTGTGTGACGGGCAGAGTTCCGATACGAAACAGCTGACGTCCTTACACGACACCGCTACAGATTTTGAGGATCAATCGCTATGCGACAGCGGCGATCTCCAATATGATTCGTTCGTAGACATGGGGAAATTTTAAACTACACATTTTAATCTAATTTAAGTGGTTAATTGATATTTACTTATAGTACTCAATGCTTCCTTAAATAATGGAAATGTATCCAAGTATGTTATCTCAATTATTCTGTACCCAGTATGTTAGAGGTTATTGTAACTACATTCCAAGGTGTTTTGAATATTCGATTGCACTAGTTTTTGTTCTACCGGTGTGATAGATGATCTTAGTCTGAGCTATTTTATGCCCTTAAAACTTCTCGACACAGCTTATGCACGGAGGGCTCGGTGGTATGCGACTCTAGTGACCATGTCATGGCTTCTACTTCCCGTCGATTGTTCCTTTTGTACTGTAACTTTCATAGAAATCTTATGTAAATAAAATCTATTCTTTTAGCATAGCATAGGCACAATTTATAGATGAATTAAATATTATACTGAAACATGACATGGTTGCAGATATCCCGGGGTTGTAAGTCTAGGCAATAGCTCAATAATTTAATTGTATTATATTTTCTCTGAGAGCAATATAATTTATTGTAATTTGTTATTAAATTGTGATACAGCTTGATGCTGTCTATTGCGTTAATAATTAAAATAGTCTTTCTTGATAGTTGTGTCATAATTATATGAATAGATTAAGAGAACAATGTCGATATGAAGTATTTACTATTGTAGTATTATTCAATAGTAGTATAAATATAATTTATGGAAAATTGGCAAGTTTGTACTGCTGTCACATCTCTTATTAGTAAGATATACTAATACTACGGTGTGATAGTTAAGTCTTGCCCCTCAGAGAATGCATTCCTGAAATGTGTCAGTATATGTTTGACATAACTAGAGATGGGAGTAGTAGTAGGAGTACATGTATGTATTGTTACTAACAATATAACTACCGTAAAGAGACTATAAAAATGAATGTATGTATTCGAAATATTTAAAGCAAAACAGAAAAATGTAATTAAAGAAATTTAATGACTACTATTATTTTGGCATTACGTTACTGGAACCTTATAACAGGGCAAGATGGATTTTGATACAAACCATTTTAAGTCTATATATTGATTTAAAATTATTTTGTTGAATTAGTACTTATTTATTACGAATTTACCGTGAAAATATATAATGTAGTTAGAGCAAAATTATAAAGATTTCCCATTAATGATAAAAAAAAAAACCATTTGTAAGGCAAATACAACTACATACTTACATACGGTTTAAATTACATACTTGCTTTGTTTATTTGAACAAACCAGTCAGGAATGCAATTTCTTAGTGGCCAAACTATAGTGCAACTCTTCTAAATGTGAGGAATTCAGTCCTAGTCCTCCAGAGTGGCAATAAATGGCAATGTAATGTGATATTACATCTATTATTACCATAATAGATTCAGATAGTCTATGGCTTGATGCCATAGATTTAACATGTATAATGAGGGAATAATTGCCACTCGTTTCCTTAAAAAAAAAGCTGTTGCTACACATTATGTAGTAGAAAGTTTATGAAGCTTGATTCACTATTCTATTAGCCAAGAGTACAATTAATGTAAGCTTTACGTGTCGTACTTAGCTAATTCAAATTAATATTTTCGTAATATTAAGAGTTTAAAATCTACTTGTAGTAAGGATTACATCAAGTGTTCACAGAGTGAATATACATTGCCAAAGTGTTTCAGATGGCATAATTTAAGGCTATAAACAAAAACTTCTTGTTTATTGGTTGAATACTCTTTATAAGTTTTGACAAAAATCTAATAATATTTATGCTAAAGTTATTGATCATTAACATTAGAGAAGTAATATAATAGATCATAAAAAAACAGGTAATATTGTTGCTAATTATTTATTGTTGTAGTTTGTTTAAACGGTTATCATGTATGTTAAATTATGGAATTATACATTCCATTCACTCATGTAATGAATAATCTCATGTATTTTATGTCAAATGACAAAGTCTTCTAAATAAAGCTTTTAGTGCAGTAGTGCTTGCATGTGAAATATTTACTCTATTTTATATTAGTCTGGGAGTATATTACAGTGCAATCTCAATATAACAATAGGCAGAGAAAATGTCCGTTACCCCCTACAAAAAATAGCACCTAGAATGACATGGGACCTATAATTAGTGCTCAATCTGCTCTAAATGTGCGCCGAATATAAATTTATGCATGTTATAGTTTTGGAAATAAACGATTCCTGCTGGGGTAACGTTGCTCCAGCAAGAAAATTCTAAACGAATTATCGGAGTATTAAATATTGCGCATGAGAAGATAGCTTACATTTGTGCAAATTTGTACGCTAAAAATATAATTTGTGCGGCTTCAGGTTTTCGAGATATTGCGTAATTATACACGCTTAGGAGGACAGTTTTCGGTGACCTTATATGCCTTCTTGTTTAGGCGCTAAAATCCTTTTTGATTTTAGAATAAACTGAGATTACTTGAAAACTTATTACTATAATATATTCATATTTTTAGAATCTAATTTTGTCACAAATAAGCACAAATTAACGGGGTTGCGGTTTTACATTGACTTTTATGGACGATTCAAGGGGATTACGAAAAATTAGTTAAATCGAGGAAGCCGTTATATTGAGATTCGTTATATTAAGGTTGCACTGTATAATGTAATTATGTGCAATTACTAGGTAAGGTCAGCAAATAAAAAATATGTGGTTTATGAAAGTTTATTGATCAATAATTAAGATATATCTGCTACTTGCAGTGTAAGATTTATTTAAATACAAATCTGTGTGTAATAGTTGTTACGCTGACCTAATCTTACTGTTGAAAATAAATTGATGACAAATATTACTTTTGTTAGTTTTATTATACCATTTACCTTTCAAAGTCCAACTACAAATTACATTTTTTGTAGAAATTGAGAACAATAAGTAACCATTACTGGTAGTCAAGTTTACTCTAACCTGAAATGTATATAAAAGACTGTATATTTTTATAAGCTTCCGGCTACAAAGATATACGGCAAATTAGTTTGAACAGTAACTTTTATTTATTTTATTTGCACTACTGTTTTAATTCTTGGATTATTTATTTCTTAGCAAGTATCAGTTGATAAAAGGATTGTATTCCTCTTATAAGTTTCTCTACGCAATAAGCATGACTACATTCAGTACACAATAAACTTAAATTATACATTTATTAAAATACATAATAGGTACTAGAACATCTTAAATAACCTTAAAAATTAATTAGCGGTTTCACAAGCATCAATCCAATCATTGTATACGTCTATGGGCTCAGATAATACGTTAGTAGTTGTTTGGAACTCTTCTAAGCACACCCGGCATTGGATCCTTGCTGTATTTCGCGCTCGATCCCTAAAAAAGAAACACGAAAATAAGACCGCGTCATATCAATAAATCAATATGTTAATTTAGTTCGATTGGCTTACATTTTAACTTCGCATGACTTTTCATGGTTACAAAATGGACAATTAAACTGCTGGTCCAGCGGTTCAATCGCCTTTCTTTTCGCCGGCGGCTTCCTTTTTGATTTGCGGCGACCCATACCTGTAATAAATTGATACAAATAAAGATTTACTAAAAGAAAGTATAGCCCGAGCCTAGCAATGAAATCATTATTGTTCAAACTATACAATAAGTTAATTAACCAGATAGACTTACTTCAATGTTTATTTCTCTTCAAAACAATATTTCACACAATATCACAAAAACAAAACCTGCTTGCATTAAGATTAAACGAATCTGACAAAACAAAACAATTTGACACTTGACAGAAGCTTATTTTTTTAATATTTTATGTACAGGTAAGAATACTACGACTGATTGATCCAAGACTAAAAACCATAGAGTAAGAGTATATAACAGTGGGGTCCGAAGTAAATAAAAAGTTATGATTTGAGAAAATATGTTTTCGTAAAACTTATTATTATTTTTAATTAACCCAATAAACAACCATAAATAGCATGTCTCACGCAAGCACTCATTAGTACCAATCTAGTGACAAGTATGAAAATGACCTGTATCATTTTCATACTTGTCACTAGATTTGTATGATGTAGGATTGTAGAATTTTTAGAATTTTAAAAATAATTAGTAAAAAAAGTAAATTTTCTTATAAAATAAATTATAACTCTGCAGGTATTGAGCTCACAGACCTCCCGTAGAACAATTTTTTTGCTGCTGATGACCCCATCTAACCCCTCGTTGCGTTTGATCCACGACTTTTTGGCCACCTGTATAGTAGTATAGCCGTAATTGTCAAATAGCGGTCCGCGGCCTTTACTTTCACGGTCCGTCAGCAATTTCCAGATACTGTAATTATAGTATACCTTTATGGAATGACTTTTTTTTGGTCGCCAAATTGAAACTCAGTGATAGTAATTTACTTTTGTTTTTTACCTTTCCGTGGGGAAGGAAACTACTGTAATTTTAAAATCAGAATCTGAAGCACAGCGTATAGTGGACAAACGCTCTTAGTATGCGGCCCTTCGGGAATATCTCCATGGCCCTAATTGGTCCTTGGCCCAAAAAGTGTAAACACCGCTTGTAGTACATAGGATACGGTCAGCCTTTTCATAGTCTGTGCAAATCTGGACTGCTTGTCTGTGTAAATTGTCTTTAGTTTGTCATTCCATTTTTCAAACATTCTTCATTCCATTTCGTTTGTCAACCGTTGTCATTGTCATCATTTAGCTTGAGAAAAGAGCAGCTATAATTTTAAATAAGAATTATGTGCACGACTAAATTAAATGAACATATCAAATAAAATGGCACGTGAAATACATGTATTTGTTATATTATGCATTATATCCATTGTTGGACGTGAGTACATACTTTGTTTGTTAATTAAATTGTATTAAACAATAAACCGATTGAGGTATCGGTAACGCCCATTGAAATTTATTTGAATTGTTGTAGATGCGACTGTGTCGGCAGAGTGTACAATTCCAATGGTGTTGAGGAACACATGGTTTTCCTTTGAAAATGGAATGCAAGTTCTTACAGAGATCAATGCCAGGGAGATGACAGGAAGGTAAATAATAATTTACAATTAACAATGACTCAGTAATCGTTTTTTTGGTAACTAAGTGACTAAGGGACCAAAACCCATTATATATAGGCATACCTTCGTTTATAAAACTACCACTTACTGTGATCACCAACGTGCATGCTAAGCATGAACTCTTTAAGCCAGTGTTCGGAAAACCTATTCATAAATATTAACCGTTTCAATGGTTAACCTCTATTTCGGTTACTAATTGAAATGGTTAACCGAAATACTGCACACACAATCGTATCGGTATTGCTTTATTCTATTTTATCTGGAATCTCTTACGGTTACTCTGTTTAGGATTAGTATTAACCGAAACGTGGTCAATAGAAATCGTTTTGTTATACGATATAAAGGCGCCAACATAAACTTAAATATCTATGGATTCCGTTAACCTAAATAAATACTTAACATATTCGGTTAACCGATATATGAATAGGTTATTACTTCGATCAATTTGATCGAAGGTTCCGTAGTAAAAATCGAATCCCTTATAGATTCGTCGTGTCTGTCTATCCGTATGCCACAGCCACCTTATTCGGAAACTATTAAGACTATTAGAGTTGAAACTTGTTACGTAAGTGTATTTTGTAAACCGCTTTCCGAATTATACACCTAAATAAAAAATATATGAAATTTAGGGGGGAGCTACCCATACATTGAACTAAAACTTTTTTTTTAATCTTACATACACGTGTGGGGTCTATAGAAAAGTCTTCAAAAATGACATTGAGGTTTCTATAACTATTTTTTTCAAATTTTAAAGTGTGAAAAATCAGAATAAAACTATATGTTGTAGATGTCAAGGAGAACTTTCAACGAAAATTGGTTCGAACAAGATATAGTTGACAGATTTTGAGATATAGCACTTTTTCAAAAACCGAATAACAACTTTGTAATTCATAGACACTACGAAAACAAACTTATGTTGGTAGTTGTTAACTGTTCAACATTATTTTTTTTTACAACAGAGCTATAGAACAGGGGTTCTATATGAAGTCTACCACAGATGCGTTGCTACTTCCGAGGACTGAGATGGTCGCCTCATACAAAAGTGAGCCGGCAACCACACCCTTCCACCGAAA
>DWNE01003234.1:0-17093 GCA_018249875.1 Cecropterus toxeus | reverse complement strand
AACGCAAGAGTTTCACGCTAGAAATAGGTGTGGCGGTGGTACTTCCCCGGTCGTAGTACATTGGTTCTACCACCTGGCTATAAACGTTAAATTAAATACATAACTAAAATTTAGTTTTAAGTAGTTGGGTTTTTTGTTGCAATACGTTAGTCACGCGTGATTTAAACCTGTGTTAATAAGTTAAGGGCTTGTAAGGTATAATAATAACATAATTATTTATAATACATTACTCATCCGAGCGCGACTTTGTACCACACATTTTTCGTAATCATTTCATAATGTATTTTACAATAGTTAAGATCTACCTTAAATATTACAAGCTGCAAAATTAAAATAATTTGGCACGTATCAAAATGTTTTTAACGACGATAAATTAAAATGGTTTTTGATAAATTTGAAATTGAAAAAAAAAAAAACGATACTTTGATAATAAATAAATTATTTTAATACTATGAACTAGTATTAAAATAGTAGTTTCAATTGTAGTTTAGTATTATAATTTAGTAACAATTTTTAACCTTGATTTTTTCTCAACAACTCATGAATATTCCTAACCGTATATATTTAATAACCTTCAAACATCATTCCTTATTACAAACTTCTTATGCAAATGTTTGTTACCGATATGAAAGATACACATTATCAATGATATTCCCCCGACAATAGACCTAACTATTTCTAAAGGGTTCTTGTAAGCCCACGCTCCTTTCTTCGTTCCCTACTTAAATTATCTATTGAGAGATAACAAAGAGTATTGAATATAAAATGCGAATGTTAATATGAAAAGCTATTATACATTTATACTATAATGTGACGTGATTACCCGACTGCGTCAGAAGGAGGGAACGTTTTTCGAGCGTATGTATGTATGTTTGTACTTATATTTATGTATGTCCATTTCTTTAGCAGGCCCTACAACGGCAAACGGCTTGACGGATTGTAATGTACGAGTATGACATGTCATTAGAATCAACTCAGTCTGCAGAGTGACACAGGTTCCATATATTTTTTTAAATGCACCTGCAAATAGTTTAAAAATGGGGAGGGAGTACTTTTTTATTGTCACGACAATATGGACGATTAATGTTAACTGACTTACTTTTATTAAATACTTTTTAATTACTATTACCCGTAGGTATCATTACAACACCTATGTGCCTTACAAGAGGCGTGTTAAGCGCTGTTATATGCTGCTGTAAAAGGTGTAAGAGAATCATACTTATGCCAGGCGTTCCAACTTAGTTCTCAGGGGTAAGAAATCATCTGTGGCCGCCCTGAAGTAGAGGGTTGTTATAGATGTCCATGGGATCGTTTAAAGCTCGTTCAAAACACTCCTTTTTTCCCTGAAATACCTTAATCGGACTTCTAGATGTTTAGCCGTGAACTGAACCCGAATCCCTCTTAGGCATTTCACGTTTCATTATCAAATTATATATCTAAATCTGGCGCGATTAAAATGTAATAGAATCTGTCTCTAATTCTCTAATTCTGATTGGATTTCACTGAAATTTGAATGAGATACGCATTACCATGATAAACGTGATCGAAGCAAGCAGAGCCGTAGAAATAAGCTAGTCAGAAATAAAGGGCACTGCTCTTCAGATCGTAAAAGTTAAGTAGAATAGGTATCGATAGACACAAGCGTCAAAGGTTAAACAATGATTTATTAATATAATTTATAGCATTTTACGCTTGAGACAATCAAAGCCTGTGTTTTATTAACTAGGTGTGGCTGGCGGATTCACCCGCTTTTAATAAAATGTAATGGAACTTTAAGCTGTTGTAACTTTTTATTGCGTAAACGTTATTGAATTGAATAAAGACTAAATATAATAGAAAAGATAAAAAAAACGATTAAATTGAATAGCGTTTGTTTTATACGATTACAAAAATGACACAAAAATATCATAATAAATATGAAATTTTCTATTTTTACTTATGACGACCCGCGTGGCGGAACAGTGACCATACCGGTCTAACACGCAGTGGGTCCCGGGTTCGATTCCCGGCCAGACAGAAATATGAATGATGAGTTTAGATTTCTGTTCTGGGTCTGGGTGTTTGTGTATGGACACACAAAGGTCCATGGTACCCACGACACTGGGAAATCCTAGTGTGACTATGAGTGTAGAAAGCGTGTTACTTATTCTTAGTCCTCGAAGTCACTTTATTATAAGTATGTATTTTATTTGTTTTTACCGTTATTAGTTGCAAAATAAACCTTTGCATCGCTTATCTAGAACTGATTGTTTATTCGTTTTGAATAAGGTACACGAATTTCTAACAGAATAGTTAACTAGTCCATTAGTATTTTAATATAAGACACGGTTTCCTTTCAAAATGAAAAACGAATATCTAATTCTTAGCCTCCGTATCTAAGTGAGGGTTGGTAAACTTCATAAAACTCTCCGGCATAAAACGACCCTTGCTGTCGCCAGAAAAGCAAGTTATATGGTTTATTACTATTGTAGTCCCGAGGAACCATCGTCCCGAATATTTTCTCCTAGTAACAGCAGTTTTAAGTACTGCGTTCTGGTTTAAAGGAGGTGGGAAGGGAGACATACTTATCGCAAGTATTCTAACTTAGTTCATAGAAAAAGTTAGTTAAAACATTTATCTCTGAAATGTAAGTAACTAGTTGTGCCACGCTGTTTCACCCGCGTTTATTGGAGAACAATCCATTAAAAAACAAACAAGGCGTGATGTTATATAGCCTAAAGCCTTCCTCGATAAATTTACTATCCAACATAAAAATATTTTTTCAATTCGAACCAGTAGTTCCTGAGATTAGCGCGTTTAACCGAAAAAACTCTTCTGCTTTATAATATTAGTATAGTACCTAATGTTCTACCTACCTCGACAAAGATGTTAGCGCAATTAATTTTTAACTGACTGCATCAGAAGGTAATAGCGGTAAGAGCGTAATATTTTGCCAGAGTACATACATACGAACACACATACACAGGTAATGTATGTATATTTGTATGCACGTATGTATATAAGTATGTTCATTACTTTGGGACGCGCTATAGCCCAGACTGCTTGACGGATTATGACAAATGACATATCATTGGAATCATTCAGTTTGCAAAGTACAATTAAAAATGTCGTCTGTAAATATAGTTACTTTATCGTTCCTATTTTGACGAAAATTCATAAAAAGTGTTAAATGAAAATATATAATTATAAAAACAACAAACCAACTGCCTAAAGACAATGGACTTAACTGCAAGCTGTCGACTATCTATCGTTTTAAATAATAATAATAATCTTTATTACGGACTTTTTTGTGACAATCCATAGTGTTAGTTTAAATCTTATATTAGGTATAAGATTAAAACTAACACTATGGATTGTTAGTGCAAATTATTATTATTTAATCCAATTCCATTCAATTTAATTCGATTCAACTCAATTCAATTCGATTTTAAGCAGTCAGGTTTTTGTTTTAATATTTCTAATAGTACTCGTTTGCCAAATTCCATCAGCAAACATCCAGACAGTAACATATTAAATTAATTCCCTGGTTGGCAGGTACCTTATTAGGTTTGGCAATACTTGCATAACCTCGGTAATAGGTGAGTTACTGTTTTCCATGAACAGCAAAATGTTTTAATGAAACTTTTTAGCTGACATCCCAAAGGGAGGAGAATTCTACCACAGAAGGTAGAACCGTATGATTGGACTTCGGAAGTACCGCTGGCACATTTATTTTGGTCTAATAACAGCAGTGCTGCTATTTCTACAAGACTGCGCCAGAAGGAGGGTAATTTTTCGAGCGTATGTATGTATGTATGTTTGTTTGTATGTATGTATGTCCATTTCTTTGGCATGCGCTATAGCCCAAGCGGCTTGACGGATTGTGACGTATGACACATCATCGTCTTAGTTTGCATAGGGACATGGGCATATAAATTTAAGAATGTCGACTGCAAATAGAGGAAAAAGGGGGGTAGGGGCGATTTTTTTTACTATTACGACAATATGGGTATCAAATTAAAGATAAATAAGAAATTAAAGATAAATAGATAAATATACCAGCAAGTGCACTGTATGGTCATTTGAAAAAGAAAAAAAATTAAAAGAAGAAAATCTTTAAAAAATCTTATCAAGAGTATTTGAGACAAAAGAAAATCTTTACCAGTGTGTCAGTGATGGATTGATGATGATGATGTATACTAAATGTATTACAAATACATCGTATAGACTTTTGACGGCACGTGTCCGCTCGCGTGGCGACTCTATGTTGATTTGTATCGAACTTTCATATTTGTTACTTCCTTATGGCTCCTGTATTTGAGTTACAGCGGACCATTGACCTCGGTTACAGTAAACTGCATATACACGCACACACATAAAGATTAGTAATACGCAGGTAGCATTTATTTTTTAATGGGATCTAAGAACAAAGTTGGAACGCCTTGTGTAATCCCCTGTGTCTCTCCCTTACAACACCCTTCATCCAACTTTGAACATAATGCTTGACCTTGTTTGAGGGCCTGAAAAAGTGATTGGTGGTGGTCATTTTTTTATTAGATGAAGCTGCAAACGAGCATAGAGTGTACATGAGAAGTGGTTATTACTGCCCATGGATATCTGCAGCAGTAAGCAAGCAAATTCATGCAACTTCAAGAAAAGATTTATAGATATAGTAGTAGTTAAGTAGGTATACATTGAAAAAGTTATTGTTAAATTTAAAACTTAAAATAATAAGTACGAAATATTTCATCTGCCTCTCATAACTAATTAATTTGGCAACCAAAGCAACCGATAACTTCACCTTTAAACTATAACCTATCACTTTAATTCCCCTTTTGGCTGGTTGCCTCAGAACCTCATATTACATCACTGATAAAAGTTGCCAGGTATATGGTAGTCAATCTGATAATCCGATATTTCGGCTTTCTGTCCAATTGAATAAAGGTTTTATACCAAACTGTCCAGAATACGACTTGCTGGGTGAACATGTCAATGTTGCTGCCTGATGTCATGGGCTCTAAGTAATTGTTCTTCGTCCTTTTCCCTCGCACATGCGCTATTTTTAAAATAGGTAATACCTGTCTTAATTTGCTAATTAAAACAATTATAATCATATGTCATGTGTCACAATCCGTCAAGCCGTTTGTTCTGTAGCACGTGCCATAGAAATGGACATAGGTACATACGTACAAACATACCTATAAACGCTATGGATAAAAACTAATAAAAAGTATTTTATTTACTTATTATCAACTTTAACCAGACAACAGTGCATATTCATTTATACTAATCACTTGAATACATACAGTATACCAGACGTCTCTATTCTCTATATTTACTGTTAATTTCAATCTGAATTACTTAAATAGCGTCATACGATGAATCCTTCTGGAACTATCCTAAATCACTTCAATGCGTCGCTCGCCTGGATGAAATTCTATGCATGTTGCACGAGCTACCATTTCTAATTCATGTAAATAACAAACTAAAATGCATTCAACGGTGAGAAACTGCTGAGAAATGGCCACTAAATTATAGTCTATCTATTGTTCTCACCAGATAATATCCGAACTACTTCCATTCCACACTACACATGTTATTTACTGTATGAGGACGATAAAAGTATACACAATGAATAGAATATAACGTACTAATATCATAAATGCGAAAGTTTGTGTAGTTGTATGGGTGTTTCTTGCTGTGTGTTTGTTGTTGTTGTCATTCATAGATCGACACTCCCTACGTACAGTCGCCTAAGTGGTAGATACGTGATTTTCGTTTTTTGTGGTCATGGTCTTGCGACCATCATACTCCTTCGTTTGAGTAAAAGAATAAGGTTGAAAACATCTTAATTCCTGCCGAAATCCCATAAAATGTTTCTAGCTCGAGTTTATCCGACGTACAATTAAGTATGTGATTTATTTATAAAAACATATTTATTTAATATAATTAGCTATTACTTATTTAAATTACCTCAAATGAAATATCTGTGCCAAACTTCAACTATCTACATTAAATAGATCTGGAGAAACATAAGTTTTAAAAATTTCAAAACGCTCTCCTGTAAAATTTGTGTTTTGCAGTTAGGTAATCGTACGTAGAGAGTGTCGAGATGCGTTACCAGTTCAGAGGACTAAAATCGGGCTACAAATACATAAGTAAGCCGGTTGTTACGTTCAATGGAAACAAAAGAACTGATTTACATTTGAAATAGGTATGATTAGTGATTACTCCTAGTCGGATTATATCCATTTTATACCTTTCAAATGTGTTTACAAAAATGAAACACTAAGGATATTTGGTTCAGAATATTTGTTTTGTTCAATATTTGCGTCGTTAAGTTTTACTACTGAGATTTTCCAGGTAATATTGTTGCCTCGTAATATTCAGTGATATTTCTTGGTATTTATTCGGAGACTGTTTTATAAACTACAAGGGCAATTCGACAGCTTATCATTTAGTCATTATTGTAGTGCACGTATATATTCCTAGGTTTATAACAACGGATAAGTACTCTGCGATCAATGCAGGCAGTTCTCAGGCATTCCATTTTAGTACTCGAACATTCCAACTTAGTTTTTAGGAGTAGCGATGCGAACGTATGTATGTGGTTGATTTTAATATGAAGATAATTGTAATGGCCATGGGCAATTACCACATAAAATCAAATAGTTTTATAAACATACAGAACGTGTACAATGTACATATATATTGTGTTAGAGTTGCCACAATTTTTTCAAGGAAAATGATATTATAGTAAATGTTTTTCAGAAAAATTGCCAAAATATAGTGCTTCAGGAAAATATAGCCTACAGTATATACTAAACACCGTTAATCTGTTCCTGGATAAAGACAACTTAACTTCACAACAAAATTCTATTAAAACCTCGTCCTTCAGAATTCACTGTTCTTCCTTGAAATATTACCGCTAAATGGATAAAAAATAAACATTAGCTTACATCCAAAAAGTATCCCGTGAAGGAAATTGAAAACGACTCACACCTTCTTTCAAAGTGTAACAGGATCAAAGCGGGAGCGCGTGGCGTGAAATTGTAAAATGGCTGTCATTCAGTTTACAACGGGGCTTGACGGCTGGCTTCAGGTCAACGCGTCTATGCTTCGTTTTTTAAATTGTTTACTATAAAAAAATAAAAAAAACGTTTTTTACACTCATAGTCCCTTAGGATTTTCACATGTGTGGTACTATGGACACACAAAGACGAATACACAAACACTCAGACCCAGAAGAGAATCTAAACTCCTCATTCAGATGTCTGTCTGGCCGGGGCTCGGTCCCGGAACCCACTCCATCTAAGACCGGTAAGGTGACCGCTCGGCTACGCGTGTCGTCAAAATATGTATTTTATTGTCATATGTATTTTATTGTCATATGTATTTTATTGTCATATGTATTTTATTGCCATATGTATTTTATTGTCATTGTCATTGTCGTCATAGTATCATTAATATGTGTGCGTAACTTTATGTGTATCTAATATGTCGCCGGCATTGACTTTGTTCTTTTTGCGTCGCTATTTTTTAAAATATTGAAGTAGCAAACGAGCATGCAGTCCAACTGATAGTAAGTGGCTACTCGTCGGACATGGATATCTGTGATCAATCCCAGATAAGATCAGTCTTATGTAGGTTTTACTGCAGATGGGCTGCAACTGAGGACCAAGTTGAAACTCCGCAACCCTTACCCTTCCCTTCCCGTTCCCTTACCACACCCTTCAGACTAAAACACAACAACGCTTAACAATGCTGTTATCAGGCAGAAATTGGTGGTCCCGTGGTGCTTTCGGAGTAGAATCAGTAATCTAACTTCAAAGTATGAATCTTAGTATGTTTCGCATGACCATTAAAAAGACTTTCATTCGACGGGAAGATGGGGGGGAGCCTACCTGCGTATTTGATAGTAATCATCGTCGGTCACTTAAGATTTCATACCAAGTCTCCATTTGTTCTTTCCAAATCTCCAATAAAGTCCGTCGAAGTTTAACGCCCGCTATTCAATATTAAGTAGGATTGACATTTTAACCTTTCTCTCACGAACGCGGTAAGTGTACATAAACTTTTACCACTAACCCATACATCTCTTGACCTTTCGTTTTGTAGATCAGTTCAAACAAATTATTGATACGTCCTATTATAGGGTAATAGGACGTATCGATAATTTGTTACCTTCGATTATTCTGGGGTACCATTGTCACGGCTATTCCTGACTTGAAGCAGTAGCGTTTCGGAAGGTTGTGGATGCCGGCTGTTTTATACTTGGAGCGACCGTAACCGTTCCCACGGCTGCAATGCGTCTGTGACCGGCTTCAGGTACGATAACTTATCTATATAGAGTTGCTACAGACTAGCTGTGCCCTGCGGTTTCGCCTGATAGTACATAAGAAAAAACAAACAATGAATAACAGCGTGACGTTATATAATCTTTAACCTTTTTAAATAAATGGACTATTCAACACAAAAATATTGTTTCATAATATTTTGTTATTATTATTATTATGTTATTATACTATGTAACTGATAAGTTATCTATTGGCCAAACTTTCCGTTGGACTGCTCATTTTATACTATAATAAGCCAGGGATTATACATATTATTGACATGACATTTGTTTACGAAGTATACTTCGTAAACAAATACTGTCATGCTAATGTGCATAAACCACATACTAATCTGCAGTAGCAATGCGTATTCACGTTCCAACTCAATAATTTATCAAAACACATAGCTACATATTTTGATGGATTACCAGTGGTTCTCAAAGTATGAAATAGCGCACCGTGAAATTGTAAATGGCCGCTGCCCGACTCGATAAAACACTCGACGGCATAACAGCTGAGTTTGCATCGCGTACTAAAATATGAACCCAATTTGAAGGCTTTAGGTAAAATAAATTGTTTTTTTACTCATACTGTACAGGTTATGATGGAGTTATAACGGTACAATTTTTGTACCTTTTGATTTTTTTGTTTATATAAACCAATCAAAGTTTAGGATATACGTAACTTGATTGTTGTGTTTAATTTGTGTGTGATTAGTTTTGAAACTGCGGAATCGATTTTAAATATTGACAGCATATTTAATTGAAGTTACTGAAGTAAAATAAATATGCTTACCTCGTTGTTAACCCAAAAATATCAATGGTAAATAGTAAAAAAATATATTTCCAGAAATCCATATTAAATCATAATATTTTCTATTCATTAATTTTGTTATTAAAAACACTGAGAGTCACATAGAGGAGATAAAAATGTGAAGTATCGTCAAATTCTTTCATTCTTAAACATTTTTTGGGATTTATTTTGTTCAAGAAAAAAAACAAATCGTTTTCGACAAAATTATGAAATGATGCAAATGATGAAGATGAAAAAAGTTGTTAAATTTTAATTTAAATATGAAAATTTCTACTATGAGAAACTATGAAAACAATATGTTCCGTTCAGTTGGTTATTTACGCAAGCAATATAAAACGTGCTTATATTCTCGTGAACCTGATAAGACAGGAGGCTTACGGCCACATTGACAGAGAATTAACTTGGTCCCTACGCCAATGAGTTAATATGTGTACGAACCGTCAGTTACTAAGTCCTGATGAAAAAAAAAATGTTTAATGAAACTGTGTTATTGTTTTGACATCGATTAGATTGCATTTTTGCCCTGCGCTTGTTCAACTGAGCAAGATGCTTAATACATTTATTGTGGGAACATTTATATACTTGTACGTAACTATTATTCACGATATGTGGATTTGAATTTATTTTTGCCGATATATTAACTCAGTTACATGGACACTTATGATTTTTTTACTTATAAAATTTATGTTTTATACATTAAAGTTATCATACAACAGATTTAAATAATGCAGAGGGTTTTAATTGGCATTTCGTCGTTCATTGCTAGTGTATTGCTATAACTGCTATTCTAAAATAAGTCATATTAAGAGCTAGCAACTAGGCACTTAATGTTGATCACCCAATATTATAAGGAAAACTGGTTAAAATAAACAAAGCTTACATATTGCCTTGGGTCCCTATTTCGAGCGACACTAAATATCAGCAATGATTCAACTGCATTCCAATTGCACCATCACCTCGTCAGCCTTCGCTATTACCCTCTTGTCATATCTTAACAGGTAAACGATAAGCTACTTAATCGCCAGTTGAGCCCTTAGTACACGTTTACCTTGTTTCAAAACAATCTTTGCTTATGTATTTGGCGATGCAGTGCGATGTACAATCCACGTTTTTTCATTTTCAGCCATACATTTTAATATTTCCAATGTACTTTGAAATGAAAGGCGAAAACATATATGTATAATGAATATTGATAACATAAGGACACCGTTCATATTAGATAAACCATAGTTGTATTGTTCGTTGACTGAGATAATATGTTGCTGTTCACAATATATCAAATCAAATAGATTGATTGTTATTATATTGTGTAAAACAAGACCTGTCGCTTCGACTGTGATATGTTTTGTTCATATTACGATAAATTTTTAAGGGCCGACCAAATGTCTTTTGGCCCTTTTATATCTTTATCTGTACTGAATGTTAATGCTTGTAGATGACTATTATTTATGATCTTGTTTATTTTTGTTATCTATCATGAATGTACTTATATAAAAAATAAGAAATAGACGTCACGGGACGCTTGGCAGATGTAAAATATCGCGTTCGTAAAAATAATATACAAGAAACATAAGATTGCAACAGGAACTAAATATATAACATAATGAAAATAACATCATCTACGAACAGTACCCCGCACTAAGTGGAACTAACCGCAGCCCGCTTAGTTTTGTTCCGAAAATGAATAACAGATGGCGCTAAAATAAATAAAGGCAAACATCGCCACACCAACGATCAGGTTTACCTGCGCCTTTTGATGTTTCATAACAATAAGATATGTAGTAGTTAGTTTTATTTCATAAATTTTGTAAATAATTAAACACAAAAAGAAAACAAAGTTTTTTCTTCGATCATCTGTTGATCGTAGAAGAGCACAACAGAAGTGCGAACAGTAGAAACTCCGAGGTATGCAGTATTTCTTCGTTAGTAATAAAAATAATGGTAATATTAATATATTTTACATAAGATAAGTAAGAGTATTGATTGTTCTATCTATAAATTACGTCACGTTGAATCACAGTGATTAATTGCATAGGCTTTTGCATATCTTATCTAGGTCGTCATGATAATAATATACACAGTTCTATAAAGTGGTAGTCATTTCTGTAAAATTATACACTCAAGTACATTACAGATTCATTCCAAGAAGAATTTATAGCATTTGTCATCGCCTCTCGCTTCTCGTTCGTGCTGAAACGAATCCCTTAACGACGCTCCGTTAAATGAAAACGTTAAAATAAAATATTTAACGGCAGAGGTTAATGCAGAACATTTAATACTGAAGCATGAAACTATTAGTTTAAACCTTAATGATTCAAACTGAAGGTAAAACGCATTAGTGTGTAAATAAAAATGTATTTACATTATAGTTGATGTTCTACTTTGCTTTTGACGAAAGCTTTTTTTTAGAGATCCGTAACCATGCTGTAATAATGGGACCATAGTATTAAGACTCGGATGTCCGTCTGTCAGTTTGTTTGTCACCAGGCTGTATCTGGCGGACCGTGATATTCAGACAATTGAAATCCTGACAGACGAATGGTTCCAAAACATTATGCATAAAATATGGCAAAATCATGTTTGTTGTATGGGGGAACCCCTAATTATGTATTTAATGCCCATTTAGGTGTTGTTAAAGCGGCAACAGAAATACATGATCTGGAAAAATTTCAGCTGTATCGCTGATACAGCCTGGTGACAGACAGACAGATAGTGGAGTCTTTGTGTTGGGTTCTTGTTTAACCCGACTGCGTCAGAAGAAGGGGAAATGTTTTTCGAGCCTGTATGACCATTTCTTTGGCACGTGCTACAGCCCAAACTGCTGGACGGAGTGGGATGTATGACATATCATTAGAATCGTCTCAATTTGCATAGTTACATAGGTAATATAATTTATAAAAATGACCAAGCTAAAAATATATACATTGTGATACTTTATTTGACTATATTGACAAAAAACCCATAAACGCGTTAAATTAAATATAGGTATATCATTATAAACAAAAAAACGTTTTAAGTGGTTGGCTTCTTTGTTGTTCAGTTATACGATGTTACTAGTTACTCTTTGAGTACAGAACCCCAAAAATGATAAAAAACTCGAGTATGTAATAACAACCACTACACCTGGACTTCCTTAGGACGAAGTTGGAACGGTTCACACATAAGTGTGTTTGCTATATAATACCCGCTATACCAAGTAGTTGCTGCAATATCAAGAATAAAATGTATATAAATTTCACATAAGTTTCAAAAGCGTGTGTGTTATTTCTCTAGAACTAGATTGCTTGATTTCATAGGAATATTTGTACTACATCAAAGACTAACATCTTTAGAAAAAAAAAACATTTAGTCTGTGTGGAGGTTTGTCATAGATGCTAAAGGATTTAGTTGGATTTTGACCAGCAGTGGCCACAATAGGAATAGCAATCATTAATTGTTTTTTTTTATTATTTTATAAGCATTATACAAAAAACGGCAATGCGTATTTTCATTGTGCCTCAAATTTTATGTTATGGCTTAATTAAAATATTTTGAATATAAAGCTCATACAAAATTTAATTTCGTGAAGTACGATGAACATAAAATTTGAGTTTATTTTCACCAGCTTTAAAGTCAGCCGCTTTGTATGCTTTTATTGTGACGTAAATATTTTATAAGCACTTGAGACAGTAATACCATAATACCAAAAGGCATTTATTCTACCATTTCTTACTTACATATTCAACATAACGTTGCTTAAAGCTAATGCTTACAGATGTCCACGCATGCATGCTCGTTACAATTGCATGCAATTTAACCTTATATATAAATCATCACCACTACTTTTTATGTCCTCTAACAGTCACCTCTTACCGTCAGAAGGACTGTATGCTACTTCAATCTGATAAAAAGAACCGTCAAAACTGCGGATTATATTTCATCAGATTGAATATACGGCAAGAAGATGCGAAAAAGATAATTATATCATATAATTATCTTTTTCGCATGTCTTTGTCTATAAGAAGAGGTCTAGAAGTCTATTAGAGGTTAGAAGCGTAAACATTTTTTACATTACATAAGTATAAACGTAATACGAAATGTCACCATTCGTGTCAGTTCCGGCATCGCAGATATAGGTAAAAAACCCGCTAAGTCGAAATGGGAGTGGGCATGACATGTATGCAGAACGCAGAAAGGAAGGAGGGCCAGAATTGTCACACAATGGATATCGACGGATAAAAAATAAAGTGTAAATATTCCAAAAGTATTACAATTCATGGGAAGTTGTATCATTATAAAGTAAAGCAAAGAATCGCTGTTCTTCTTTGATGTAGAGGGATTCGATGCCACTTACCTAATGAAGATTTGCGTGTTTTTATTACAAACATTCGTGCAAATACTCGTCCGTTTACAGCTTTGCCAAGGTTTTGCAAAGCTACCGTTTGTTCATATTCTGAAATTTTCTGCAAATATTATTCTCGCAGTTTCCATTTTTTTATCAGAATGACGTAGCAAACGAGCTTGCAGTCCATCTGATGGTAAGTGGTCACTGCCGCCCATGGACATCTGTAAGCAACTTCATATAGAACTGGGATTCTATGTGACGTCGATCACAGATGCCTTGCTACTCCCGAGGACTAAGATTGTCACCTCATATATAAGTGAACCGGTAACTACACCCTTCCACCGAAACGCAAGAACTGCTTCACGCTAGAAATATGTGTTGCGGTAGTCTAAGAGCGTTGATGATTTGTTGATGTTGATGATTCTCGTTAATGAAGAATGATTGTAAAAAATACGTTCCGATGGCTAAGACTTTAGTTGTATGTTAATTCTTTATATAGCAGCGTTTGTATCCATGATGATTTCGGGAAGAATTCCTGGTCTTTTTGCTTCAATTACAGATATACACAATGACAACGTAACATAAGTAGGCCGTGTTCATTTGCCACTTCTACCACGTATGCCATTTTCATACAGAAAAATCCTAATGTTTCCACTTAATTTTCTCAGAACGCTCTCTCAATGGTCCGCAGTATGCAATTCTAAGCTCTTTACCGCAATATTTTTAAAGTATCAAAATCAGTAATTGACCCAGTTGCTCGAATGTTCGTGAACTGACACCCGAGTCTCGCATTTAATTATATGAAAACACCCTTCAACCTGACATATGCAGACGGATCCAGGTTACCCTAATATAGCGATTTCTGGGTCTCTTTACAAATTTGAGTTAATGTCTGATCGAAATTATTAGGGAAATGTCCAGACAAGACGAAACCACGTTACATTGATGACAATGATAAGGGCTCTTGTACGAATTATAAGAACGAACGCTTTCTACTACGAACGTTTCTACACTCCCCACAGTAGGATTTTCTCTTGTCCCGTGGGTGTCATGAACACACAAAGACGAAAACATAAAGACCCAGACCAGAAATCTACACATCATTCACATTTCTGTCTGGCTGGGGATCGAACCCTGAACCCACTGCGTGTCAGACTGATGGTGACTGATCCGTCAAGGTCATCAGGACAGAACAAGTATAGTTCAATCGGGCATGTACCATTGCAACACCTATTTCTAGCATGAAACATTTCTGCGTTTCGGTGGAAGAATGTGGTTGACAGATCACTTTCATATAAGGCGAATATCATAGTGCTGAGGAGTAACAACGCATCTGTGATTGACTTCAGATACAACGCCTGCTATCTGAAGTTCGTTTTGGATGTCCCTGGTAATGTCCCCAGTGACCAATAACCATCAGATGAACTGCATGATTTTTAACATGACTTATATGTTATATAAAAATTATAAACTAAGAGAATTTCTATTGGAGTACGGCAGAGTATGAACCGACTTCCTCCAGTTATTTGCCTTTGCTTAGCAGATAGACATGAAAGAGTTATAACTCTTTCATGTCTATCAGCTAAGCAAATGTTACAAAAGTTACAAAAACCATTTTCATTTCTTGGCTATAGCCAAGAAATGAAAATGGTTTTTGTAACAAGTAAATAGCTATTATAAAACAGTTCAATTGTATTTAATTTTTGGAATCCGATAAGTTTAAAGGCAAAACAGCTTGATAAGAAAATAAATTTTGAATAGAATGTTAAAAACATGCTGGATATTTGTTTTTCGTAACGTTTAAACTCAACGCATGAGAGGAAATAGCATCCTACGTAAACTTGGAATATGATCTAAGTAACTAAGCGTTTGGTCACATGGAACACACGGGTAGGAGAGCGGTTTCAGTGGACCTCGCGATTCGTGTTCAAGTTGAACGCCAGGTCCAAGCGCGAACGCTAGTAAAAAAGCTTTAAAGATTTTTATTAAGAAAAAAACAGATAACAAAATATTGTATTCGTAAACTTCTGCAATAGTAAAATACTCACTTATATGAGGTGACCATCTTGGTCCTCGGGAGTAGCAATGCATCTGTGATCGACTTCAGATAGAACCCCTGTTCTTTATGAAGTTGCTTAAAGATGTCCATGGGCGGCAGTAGCCACTTACCAACAGGTGGACTGCATGCTCGTTTGCTACTTCATTCTTATAAAAAAACTATGTCGCTATTTACCCTTATCCCGGGCGCACAGTAAATGTATGTTTAGTAACAAAACATTATTTAACACACAAAAAAGATTATATGGAGTATAACAATTATTAAGTTAATATTATATATCTAATAAAATAATAATAGTGTGCGTGTGTAATATGTATATGTGCGCGGTTCGGTCAGTGTCAGTGTCAGTTCGGTTCGACATGAATTCACATACAATTCCATTAAGATGATATTTCCGCGAGCGCGCATATCGCGAGTTCCTCCGCTTTATACTGCTACCGCTTGTTGTATGTGAACACGTACAAGGCTATTTATTTAATGAGTTTGTATTTGTTGTATAATGTTTTGTCGCATCCGCAACTTCAATGTGAACGAGCACTAAGGCTTACCCTGGGATAATCTGCTTAGCAGCGAACAAAATTGCCTTTTAATCATCATACAAAATGTGCGATAAAAAGTTTCAAGTTCCCACTGTGAAACATTAAACATGCTGAAATAGAATTTGCTTAGGGATTTAAAAAGAAGTTCGAATTTTGTATAAAATAAAGTCAAATTGTAAACGTTATACGGGATTCAAGTGAATTAAGCTAGGTTAAGTGTCCAGTTTATTATGTAAAATAATTTATCGTGTAAACACAACGTTAAATAAAAGGTAATAAATAAAAAAAAAAAACGAATTTTTATTTCTGTGCACCGAAAAGAAAAAAATAAGCTTTGTAACAGACAAACCAATCATTTTGTTGCATTCTAACATTTTATAGCATAGTATAAAATCTTGTCTCGAGAATATGTCTCAAAATCAGAGCCCTGTGTAAATAAACATATGTAACGGCAAATTGATAAATCATACATCATAATCCATTAAACCATATGGGCTGTAGCTTGCCGAGTAAATTGGTAAACATACATACACATACATATTCTCGAAAAATCTTACCCTCCGTCTGATACAGTCGGGTAATAAATAATACAAAGCCGATGGAGTCTACGGAATGGGTGTGTTCTCAACCTGCTGAAGTCAATTTATAACCCTGTGAAGTATGGCAGAAGATTAATTGCTTAGGGGTTAAGGGAAAGCAGCGAGAGTTTTTAAAATATGATAAACGATATATTGCACATCTACTTGAAAATTGTACTAGACTATTAAATTCAACGTATATTTTTTCTTTATATTATTAAAATAGCAAGCAAGAATGTAGGTGGACTACTAGTGGCTAGTGGTAAGTGACCATTGCCACCCGTGTACACGTGTGAGTTACTAGATAAGATTAGAATCTTACATGACATCGACTAAGTCTAAGTCACAGAAAGAAATGTGAATGTTGAGTTTAGCTTTCTGTTCAGGATCTGGGTGTTTGTGTAGTCGTCTTTGTGTGTCCATGGCACCCACGACACAGGAGAAAATCCTAGTGTGGGGCTATGA
>DWNE01003233.1:0-17096 GCA_018249875.1 Cecropterus toxeus | reverse complement strand
CATTTGTAAGCAACTACATATAGAACAGGGGTTCTATATGAAGTCTATCACAGATGCGTTGCTACACCCGAGGACTGAAATGGTCGCCTTATATAAAAGTGAGCCGGCAACCACACCCTTGCACCGAAACGCACGAACTGCTTCACGCTAGAAACAGATGTGGTGTCCTGATTGACTTACCACCAGGAACTGATTTGTTTGCTTGTTTGCGTCAGCTAGCTTCATAGTTTGGACCTCATAATGAGAGCGAACTAATATTGATCGCTAATCAGAAATCGGGTCAATTTGAACGGATCCTTATTCGAAACATTTTTGCGAATCACTTAGCGTTTGTGTATCGAATGGCTGCCATTCTGCTAAGAGAACCGAAACCCTTGTATTAGTCCGAACGGCTTCCTTTATGATCTATAAAATTGTATGTGCGCTCTTGTTTATGTAACTTACTAGCCAGTGATAGACTAGGGATTTGACTTGTCTCAATCTGGAGGTCCAAGGTTCGAACCTCTGAATTTAGGCAACACAGAAGGTGGATAATGCTTTAGACGATATAGTTTTGTATATGTCAATTTCTTTGGGCTGTCATTGGATTCGTCTCCATTTCGCAGAATAATACGATATATGATTTTTAAATACGGCGCTTGTGAATAGAAAAAAGGAGATCAAAGCATAAATCGTATTAAAGTTAACCATTACGAAACTATATAAGAGCTAATAGAGCTAGAGATCTAATAAAAGGTGTGCCACATTTTTTTTAATAAAATAAAATACATTACAAATTATTAATACATATTTCGTCACCCACTTTTTATATTTCCGCAGTTTCAACCGTGTTAAAAAATATGACATTACATACATACATATGAATGAAATTTATCATTCTATAATTTAAACAACCAATTTTTTTAAGTAGGTAACAAGGGACATTAGTAAAGTAATTCATAGACGGTATGCTAATTTATCGGAATTTTAGTATCGAAACAAAGAGTAATACTTCTGAACCCTAAACAACCAAAACGCAAAAAATCATACCGATCCCTTGCTCTGTGAAAAAATAAAAGTAGTCTATCCCACTGTAACTTTATTTTTCAAGATAAAAAATAACTTATGTGTTAGTTCAAACTATAATGTATATGGTTACCAAATTTCATCCAAATTTGTACAAGCATGATTAAATATAAACATCTATGCATTCATTCTTAAATACTTTTTTCCTTTATAATATTAGCAAGAATTTAAAGATTGAGATTGCTAGAACTGTGATTTAACTCCGGAACCATCGCCACCATTATTTACCACCACGCCTAATAACAGCAGTGTTATACATGCTGTGTTCCGGGCTGAAGTGTGTAGGAGATAAACGTACCCGAGAAGTTCAAACTGAGTCCTAAGGGGTAGCAATGCATCTGTGGGTATCCCCAAGTAAGATTGATCTTATCTGGCGTTAATTACAGATGTCCATGAGCGACTGTTACCACTTACTATTAGGTGAACTGTATGCTCGTTTACTATTTCTATATTATAAAAAAGGGGTAGCATATCTGTTGCTATCCTCGGGTATGACTGATTATATATGGGCTTTTTATCAGATTGAGGTAACAAACGAGCATGCAGTCCACCTGATGGTAAGTGGTAACTGCCACCCATGAATATCTATAAACAGCATCATATAAAACAGGGGTTCTATCTGAAGTCTATCACAGCCGAGAACTAAGATGGTCGTCTCATATACAAATGAGCCGGCAACCACACCCTTCCAATGAAACGCAAGAACTGCTTCACGCTAGAAATAGGTGTGGCGTTGCTACCTCCAAGGTCGAACTACACTGGTTCTACCAACTTTCAACACTGATTGCTTACAGATGTTTATAACAGGCAGTGGCTACTTACCATCAGATGGACTGCATGCTCGTTTGCTACTTCTACACGCGACGATAGATTTAAAATCATTTCGTTAAACGTCCTATATTTATGTTATACGATAACAGGTCAAAATAAATCAATAAACGACAAGTTTGTAAGGGCACGTATTTTTAGACAAACAATTATAATAATATTCAGTAAGTTTGGACAGATCGTAAATCGGATTACTTACTTCGACCGTTCACAATATACCAATTGGCGAATGTAACAAGATAAAAATGTTTGAAAACCTCACGGTTTCCAACTCGCCCGAAATGACCGCGCTAACTTTTATAACAATATTATTTGGTTCTGAGAAGTGTTGAGATTTGAGATTGTGTGAAATAACGCGGCTGGTCTGACCTCGCGTGTCTTTGATTTTTACCTCAGAGGGATGGTATTGTTTTTCGAGCGTATGTATGTTTCTACGACCATTTTTTTGAAAGCGCTACTGCCCAAACAACTTGAAAAAAAAATGTCTACAAATTGAGTATAAACAAGCAGTGGTTGAGGCCCCCCTTTGAGCTGTTAATGCTCGTGTTGGGAGACCCCGCTCTTCCATCACATAACAATTCGGTACATTTTTTTTTTAAGGATTGTGACATGTGATATATCATTAGATTCGTCGCAGTTTGCAGATTGGCACAAAATATATATTTAGAAATATGGACGACTTATTTATTGTAATGATAATATGTTATTAATAAAATATATATTATAAAATAAATATTAGTTGACGTTGACGCAAACTCCTAAAAAGCATTGTATAAATAAAAAAAAATCAAAAACAAAATATCTGACTGCAAATTTAAGTGTTAACAATCGGGTTTTTTGTTATCATAATCTTTTGTTTATTGTTTGTTTTCGATCAAATATAATCAAATACGAATTTGATCAAAGAGATTAAATATGTATTAAGACTAAAATTGCATCTTAATCTCTCTAAATCTAAAACTCTTCTACGCGAACTCGTTCAAAGAATCCATAGCAACCTATAACTCTACTTCTTAAAATGTGTATATTAATAACCTTCTAGAAATAGGAAACAAAAAACAAAGCACAATAGCACAATGTCCGTTCTCCATAAGCTATAAGTCTAAACGATCCTAAACTTTTCATTTTAACCAGCTGTTTGTGAACGAGAAAATTATTTCTGCCTCTATAAACACGACATGATGTCAGTATCAACAGTGTGGTATTTTAAAGCGGAAATACAAAGCACTTTTCTATAAAAATATATACAGAATATCAGAATGGTGGTAAAACGGCCATATTTGTACCCAACTGCGTCAGAAGGAGGCTTACGTTTTTAAACGGTATGTATGTATGTTTGTATTTATGTCGATTTCTTTGGAACGCGCTACAGCCCAAACGACTTCACTGATTGTGACATATGACATAGCATTAGAATTCAGTTTACAGAGTGATATATGTTATATAATTTAAAAAAACCGGTGCCTTCAAATAGAAGAAAAAGGGGAGGGGAGGGACGACGTTATTATTAACGGGAATGATACTTATATATATTCATAATATATTATTCATTTCTGTTGTGTGTGAATTGCACACACACACACACACACTTTTCTTGTTTATACCTAGTGTTCCAATGTTTTTGACAAATCTTAACGATGGGCATATATAGACGTAATTTAATTATACGGAGCCTCTTGTGTACGTAGTGATGTCGTACGCGTAAGTCACAACTGATCGACATATTTCCAAATACACTCGAAACCGAAGCAAATATTTGTCATTCATACAATCATTAGAGCTATAAAGGAATCTCGGAGGCAATTTAAATTTACCGACGCAAATAAACGGTAATATCGCATTCGATCTCATTAGTCGATAAAAAAACCCAAGGCCAGTAATACAGCGCAATATAAACTTACTTCCGGAGTCTTTCAAGTTTTGAAGTTAAATGTAGGTATCATTAATATATAAAACGTTACTCCACACATTTTTTCAGTTGATCGATTTATTTGTGAAAAATATATCGTAACTGAAATATGCAGAGGTATGTCATCAACTTTGAACATTTTTTTTTAATAAACGAGCAGGTTATCGAAGGACCAACAACGGATGTTTTTTTTTTATAAATATGAAGTAGCAAACGAGCTAGCAGCCCACCTGATGGTAAGTGGTTACTGCCGCCCATGGACATCTGTAAGCAACTTCATATACAACAGGGGTTCTATTTGAAGTCGATCACAGATGCGTTGACACTCTTGAGAACTGACATGTTTATCTCATATATAAGTGAACCGGCAGCCAGTAATACGTGTGGCGGTGGTACCTCTCCGGTCGAACTACACTGGTTCTATCACCTCTGAGAACATGTTTTAGGAGTAAACAACGTCTTAATATGTAACGGGTACTCACGGGTTTTGAATTTATTTATGAGTTTGTTGTGTTATTACGAGTTTGGCCTTGACCACGATCCATGTCGGTCGAAATAGTGTATTTACGATTCAAAAAATAGCATTTCACTCAAATTTTCTCTATAAGTCAGCCACGTCCTAAGCGATTTTGTCGATGAGATTCGTCACAAGAAAGCAAACGAAAAAAAAAATGTATTTTGGTATCGTAAAATTATATAACGAATATTTTTTCGTATTAAAAATGATTTTTTTACACACCAGTACGTCAAAATTTCTGGCATATATCATTTTTTTATAAAATATATTAGCAAAATTAGAAAAAGGAAAATAGAACAGTCTTATTTAACATCCACTGCGGTTCCCAACATAACCTAGGCTCGGAGAGTCGTCGTCAACCCATTACTGTCCCACTGCAGGGCACGCTCTCAGAATGAGAGAATTTCAGGCCATAGTCCATCGCGCTGGCCAAGTGCGAATTGGTAGACTTTACACACCTTTAAGAACCCTTTTTTTTTAAACAACTCAGATGTGCAAGTTTCCTTACGATATTTGCCTTCACCGTAAAGCAGTGATAATTAAATTAAAACAGGAGTATGTCCAGTGAATGTCAAAAGGCTAACGAATCCAAATAGACACAGCTCTAGATGAAAGGTCCACGTTAAAGCCGACAAGTGGTGCGTGTCGTGATGTAACGTATATGGGTGGCAACCGGCTCGGCGCAAGTAGCGCGGTGCGGCGCCGGCGTGCGCATTGTGTATGCGCACGCCGGCGCCGTACGCGTATGAACTATCGTCTTTTTAAAAGCTTTTATTATACAAGTTGTGAGCATGCAGTCCACCGCGGTCATTGTCGACGACCCACGGATCTCCGATTAGAATGAGAACCCTCTACAAGGAGTTTCCCTTTGCGTGTGCTACCATATTTTTTAAGTAAAATCTTCTACTGGCGAGAAAAGAACAAATATAAATGTTACGTCTATTTAGTAAAACCACGCTTTTAAGAAACTCTCCAAAATGAGAACTTAATATTTGCAATTTTCACAAAATGCAACTTTCCCATTAGGTCCCATTTATTTATTTTCGCTCATTTACTGAGCGACTAGACTAGTTTTTTTTATGTTTTATGAAATACGAGTATATATTTTTTTCTACAGTCTACCTGATGGTAAGTGGTCACTGCAGCAACATTGGATTTCATGAGATCAAAAATTCAAAATTCATAGTTAAGAAGTCAGCTAATTCCTAATAAACCAAACGAAATTCATACCAAATAGGCTATTTACAAACATTTATAAACAATACCCGTTATATAAACAATTTTGAAATGTAAAATGAGCAGATATAAAATATTTATTTTTATACCTCCATCTCAATGAAGTAAATAATGTTGTTGAGACTTCAAGCCAGATAAATATTATGTTGGATACAGCCTCCCACACAAGTTATTCAGCACACGAGTATATTTCTTTAAGTTACACGATATTGTACATTTTATTTGCTTCATATTCATAGTAGTGTGCAATACAAATATTATTGTTAATTACGAAACTATTAAGTAATTAAAATTTATATTGTGTGTTTTCAGGGTCAATAAATCACTAATATTCAATATTAAAATTTTGAGATTTACTTTTTGGGTTACACAAGCTCGTCAATAACAACCAACAAAAGTAAAATATATAAACAAAATACAGATATAAAACTGTTTTATCTTTGTCCATTTATACATTGTTAAAAAAATCTTGATTCTTTAGTGCATTGCATGAATAATATGTTATGTTATTATTAATGTAAAAACGCAAATTTAAGCGAAGGCAGGTTAAGAATTAACAAGGCGTTGAGTTGATTTTTTATTGATGAGATAAAAAAACAAAAAAAAACAAAACAAAAATTAAAAGGTCATTAACCACAGGGGAGTTAAGCACAAAGTTTTCAATTACAAAATTATATAATAAGGACAAATTATATAATTGTTTAATTTAAAATTGTTGAATTTTGAATTGTGCGGTTATTCATGCAAAACGATATATACAAAACTGCTAAATGTTATTTACAATCAGACTCAACAGTTCGTCATAAAAAACCACCAAACCGCAAAAAAAAATACCTACGGAAATGTGTAACTTGTGTGGCATTCAGTACTGACCATTGTATCATCGGAAACTCCGGCGGATTGTATGAGTCGTGAACACATCACTAGCGTGACCATTTCTTTCACACAAAACGGGACATTTTAATATTGTATTCACTAGAATTCCGAAATTAAATTCTTCTCTATACAACTGACGAAACATAATTATGATCAAGTTTGTCATTTACAATAAAAATAATAATAAATATTACTTACATGTTTTAACATCAAACGAAAAAAATGTTTTAATTACAAATTTCATGAGATATAAATTTGGTTTAGAAATGGATTTTTTGTGCATAATATCATATTAATTTGAAAACTTTATATTTTACGCCCAGTTGTGGCGGGAATATAAAGAAACTTTTGTATTTATGTAAGAACTACGTTTTTCATCTATTTTCCACAGTAAAAAAACGCATTTCTCTCATAGCCCAACAAAAGGATTTTCCCCTCTGTCATGGCTACCATGGACACACAAAGACGAATACACAAACACCCAGACCCAGAACAGAATCTAAAGTCATCATCAGTCTTCCTGCCCGGGTACGAACCCGGATCCCATTGCGAGTCAGACGTGTCGGCGACCACTCCGCCGCGCGGATCGTAAAAAATAAAGATTTGAGATTTCGGACGGTCCGGTAAGAAAACTAACGTGTGTTCGGATGCATAATTCTCGTCCACAGATAAAAATGTCCAACGCGTTCATATTCGCTCATACCGAACCGTTTTTCATAGCGTAGTTACTGTTATTGTTTTCGTTTAAGCATCACTACACATATGTATATTGGACAACCTTAGTACGAGTTTTTAACTTTTCCTCAAAAAAAATCATGTTTTATCCACCATTTTCATCATAAAGGATGAAAATGATGAAAGGATGAATCTTAGATCAAGCTCTGGTTCATTTGCCAAGGATTTAAGAAGCAGGGTTTCTGGGGTGAACGGTCATTCATATCCACAAGACTTGTATTCCTTTGTATTATGTAACAAGTAACTATTATGAAAACCGGAAAACTTAACTGAAATTAGCAATCGGATGTTTTGTTTTTACAATATTTATGAGTTTGCGTCAAAATTGTACCTGTTATGTGTTGTAATTGTCAAGAATAAACTTTTTTTTATTTTTCAGAACTAGTAAAATAGTAATGTTCTATTTACTAGCTTCCATTTGATATCCATATTGTCAAGATAATTAATAAAAAAGCATGTCCCCCTCCATTTATGGACGCCATTTAAAAAAAAATATATAGCCTATTTCACTCTGCATACGGACACGATTAAAATGCTATGTCATATATCATATCACAATCCGTCAAGCTGTTTAGGCTATAGCACGGACTTAAAGAAATGGACATTCATACATTCAAACAAACATACACTCGAAAAACATTACCCTCGTTCTGACGTTGTCGCGTAAAAAGTACACAATTTACGACGTGCTACAATAATAATAATTTAATTAAACCGTCTCTACGTTTGCGCAATTTGCGTCTTTACATCACGTAAACTAACCTATTTATAGTATTATAAATAATTTTCTGTGTAAATACAATTGATCACAGTCAATTAAGAGACCTAGTGATTGATTAGGCGGAAGTAATCATAAGGTTGGAGGTATTGATGTTTTTACACCCTTGAAACTGTACTATAATGTATATTATGACTTTAGATTTCCGTTCTGGGTCTGGGTGTTTGTATATTCGTCTTTCACGACCCGCGTGGCGGAACGGTCACCATACCGGTCTGACGCGCAGTGGGTCGGTTCGATTCCCGGCTAGGCAGAAATATGAATGATGAGTTTAGATTTCAGTTCTAGGTCTGGGTGTTTGTGTATTCGTCTTTGTGTGTCCATGGTACCCACGACACAGGAGAAAATACTAGCGTGGGGTTATGAGTGTAGAAAACGTGTGTTTTTTTTTGTGTGTCCATAGCACCCACGATACGAGAGAAAATCCTACAGTGGGGCTATGAGTGTAGAAAGCGTTTATGTTTCTAATATATAGTGTTTTGTTCTAATCCTATGTTTTTGTATGAGAAAACAGTTTTTACAGCTACAAAACTGGGAAATTGTGAATTCGTTTACACGTTACTATTCCTAGACTTCCCCAGGATTATTCAAAGTTTCCATGGGTGCTTCTATCAGTACACGATAGAAGCAATGATCGCTGTAGTTCAACTGGAGGTACCACCGCCACATGTATTTCTAGCGTGAAGCGTTTTTGTGAAGAAAATTTCTTGCGTTTCGGTGGGAGGTTATGGTAGTCGGTTCATAAAATCAACCAAGCCATTCAGGCTGTGGCGCGAGCGTAAGAACCGGACATACATATACATATATTTATATATATATACTAGCTTACCCGGCAAACGTTGTTTTACTATGTAAATTATTTCTAAGTAATTTCTCGTGTAGACAAAAAATAACGTAACTCATTGTAAGTGTGTAAGGGTGATAGATTGATCAGTTATCGACCGAAGATGAAAAATGATTTAATTACTAAAATGGCTATTATAAAATAGGGGTTGGTAAAAGGTTGATAAAAAAACGTATAAAAATTTAAAAAAATGTTAAAGGTGGACAACCCTTATCACTAAGGGGTATGAAAGATAGATGTTGGCCGATTCTCAGACCTACTCAATATGCTCACTAAATTTCATGAGAATCGGTCAAGCCGTTACGGAGGAGTACGGGAACGAACATTGTGACACGAGAATTTTATATATAATATACGCTCGAAAGACATACCCTCCTTCTGACGCAGACCTTTAAAAAGTAAGATTGTTTTGTGGTATAGTCAAACCAGGATAGTACTTTGATTCCAGCACTGACCTTCGACATATATATGTTGTAATACAGAGACTTAGAGTTGCAACATTGTATGCACATTAGCAACGACTGCGCATTACTTGCTTATTTACACATAGACATAGGTTCTTTAATGAAATTACTCGCGTTTAGTCGGGGAGCCGGCGACGTCATGACCAAGGTAACGTAACCTTGTTACGACTCCCCTCTTAGGCTAGGAGCTCGCGGCGTCATACGCTTGGTGTGTGTGATTTTTATCAACTAAACAATATTTTATCAACTCCGGTTTAAGTCGGATCTCCTTTTACCTCTTAAGAAACATTCGAGTCAAATGTTTTACGCTTGGCGCTACAAGGCCATGAAATTTTGCCTTTAAATTCGCTCAACGCTGTCACTTGCAGCGCCAAGCGTATATTTCGAAATGTAAATTTACACCAAGGAAAATCAAATTAAATTTATAACGAAATCCTGTTTCCTAGTGACATTTACTGTTTATTTATTATACTATAAGTAATAGAACTATTAATACTACAGTGAGGTAATGATACGAGTGCGTAAGTTCCGAGAATCCATTAGTATTGAATACAGCACACTATAAACAGCACATAATGAACAAGTGACATTTGATGCCATCATTGGATATTCCCTAATAAATGTACATTTATATTATATATTAATTGTTCATAAAACATAAACATAAACGCTTTCTACACTCATAGCCAATGGCGGCGCTAGATTTAAATTTAATGTAATGTGGGCAGGGTATATTATGCGAGGCACTCTGGTGGTGCAAGAGGCTATGAAATGAAAAAAACACTTAGAAATAAACAGTTTTCTATTCATTACTTCATCAAACTAGACATTACTAAAACTTTGTGAACGGCAAAAAAAAACATTTTATGCTTTTGGTTTTTTTTTAGTGTTTGCCATGAGGCGCGAGGCCCTTTACACCGTGACGCCGTGGGTGGTGACCCACACCGGTGACGTAAGGCGTGGGTCTTACGTCGTCACTGCTCATAGCTCTAGAGTAGAGATTTTCTCATGTGTCGTGGGTACCATGGACATACAAAGACGAATACACGAACAGCCAGACCCAAAACAGAAATCTAAACTCATCATTCACATTTCTGTCTGGCCGGAGAACGAACCCGGGACCTACTGCGTGTGAAACTGGTATGGTGACCGCTCCGCCACGCGGTTCGTTCATACTATATTTTAATAATATTATCAAATATGTGACTATAGTTAAAACAATGAAAAACTTTACACCTGATCCAAGAAACTATTTAAAAATTAATTACATTTGAATCTGATGCTCTCCGTATAGTAGTTAGATTGTAAAAAACTAAACTTAAAACTCAAAATATTATATTACATCTATTAAACTATTCTAAGCTTAGTATACTTGATTGTTAGGTATATAACTTAAAATTCGTATTTTTGGAGATATGCCCATTACGCTTCTACAAGTCTAGCAGATATATCTGACATAAATTATATCGTCCATAAACCTTTATTATTATATTGCAGTTCCGTCTGTACATCGCATACATTTGTGAAACAAACAGGGCACAGAAATGGTGGTTCCAGAGGGCACAGAAATGGTGGTTCCTGACGTCAATCACAGATGATTTCTTACTAAGAGTACTGAGAGGATCATATAAACATGAGCTGGAATCCGTGGCGTAGCGAGGGGGGGGGGCGAAGGGGCGGCACATTTTGAGGGGCGCCAAAAACAGATTTGGTGGCGGCAATAACAGATTTGGCAACCTTGTTTTGTCATCAAGTTAGCTATTGTCGTTTTTTTTGGTCGTCAAGGTAGATATTGCCGTCGATTTTTTTTTGGTCATCAAGTTAGATATTGTCTCGTTGTTTTTTTTTTGGTCGTCAAAATTAGTATAATGTGTGGCGAGTTGAACTTCCGACCCGGGCGGCGTAAGCCCACGCTACGCCACTGGCTTATCCACACCCTTCCACCAAGACGCAAGAACTGCTTCACGCAACATATAGCTGTGGTGTTACCTCATTTCACCTTTTGTACAATCACACTCGATTTGATAACACACTGTCTAAAAATTAACAATATTGATAAGAGAATCCTAGACGAGCTGGCTATATTATGTTTAATCTTGTTTACACTTTTATCTTTATTTACATTCAATATTACATCTTTATATTTATATCGTTCATTTGTAAACGAACAAATCTGAGTAAGCTATAACTCGTCTTAAGTCGTAAAAGAACAATAAATTTCTCGCTTTAAAATGATTTCTCCGAAACTGCATACAAATTAATCCTTAGGATTTATATTACATGGTATATAAAATCTTGACCGCTTTTCACAACTACTCAATGTATAAAGTTCAAAACAGGTCGTAAAATGGTTGCTTAGGGCTAATACACATTCTTTATAAAGGACGTGCTTTTGCTTTTACGGGACATAAAAATCGCCATATTTAAGTAGTATAAACTAAAATGTCGAAATCAAAAGTAGATTTTAAGTTGACTAGGTAAATCTGTGACTGATTTCAGATAGAAACATAGTTCTATATGAAGTGGCTATATACATATAGACGGCTAGGTCAATTTACCGTCTGTCCCTGTAGTAGGGGTTGCGGACGGCAACAGTGGGAGCTCGAACCGTCCAATCAAGTGACCCCGGGAAGGACGGCGGTATGCGTGGTCGCGTGCCGTCGTAAGTACCTGAAAGAACGGTGAGCGCATATGCTTGCCGGGAAAGAGCCCAAAAGGGGCATTGCGCTTGGAGGACTCCGGTTGCGTTCCGTTGGAGATCCCGGAGTCCTCCACAAAGCGCTGAGGACGGCCACCGGGGGGGTTTTAGTGCGGTAAAAATCCCACATAACCCGACGTCGCTCCCACGGCGTTGGGTATCTTTTGAAGGTTTCCCCCTCGAAAACAAAAAAAAAGGTCAACTTACCGTCAAATGAACTGCATGCTCTTTTGATTAGTTTTCTTAAGATAATAAGTATTCAAATATATCTGTTGTAATATATAAAAATGCGGTGGCGTGTGCCGGTTTGTTCCACAGTCAGGCAAGAACCACTAGTCGGATTTATATGAAATTTAAATGGATGTAGCTTATGTATCGAGCCAACTTAAAGGCTATTTTCTATTTTAATATTTTGCACTATTTACAGATGGCGGTTATCATTTTGCCCCATAGCGAAGCACCGGTAGGTACTTCAACTAGAACTTCATGATACATATGCATTCCATAATAAGCGCCGGCTTCGGTATTATGTACTGAGCTACCGTTTTTGTTTAATTATTGATGTGAAACATCAACATTTATTTATATTTGAGGCATTTGTATTTTCGGAACTATTAATTATCGAACAAAACTAAGCTGACTGCGGTGTTACTTCAACTAAGTGCGGGGTACTGTTCATAGATGGCGTATTTTTATTATGCTATACATTTACTTCTCGTCGCAATCTTTTATTTCATTTTTTGTATTTATATTGCATATTACTTGTACATACGATGTTTGACATCTGTCAGACGACCCGTGAACATTTCTTTCAATTTTGTTGCATAGACGTCGATAATAACGATACGACGCATCGTATGTGTGTTTTAGCCCTTAGTCGATTAATTTATTTTCGGCGAGTACTTGAAGACGTTTTACGCAACGCGTTATCAAATTTATTCGACAAATTCATCATTTACCATTGATTATGGTTCAAATGTATGTACGAGCGAACCTTTTAAGATAGCGGCAGATAATGTTTTATTTCAACAAATTGGTTGTAATATTTATTGGAATATTTGACGACGCCGCTGCGGGGAGAAATTGCTTAAATTTCTTTTTACACCTAACGGAATGTTGAGCTCATAAAATTTAAGCTTGTATGACTCAATAATGCATATTTGCAAAGTTTCTTGTACAATAGTAAAATAACTTATTTAAAAATCCTTACTTAAATTAAAAACTGCCAAGTACGAGTCGGACTCGAAGGGTTCCGTACCATTGTGTACAAAAAACAGCAAAAAAAAAACAACGTTTGTTGTATCGGAGTTCCCCTCAAATATAAAATTTATTTTAATTTAATTATTTATTTTTAAAGCGAACAACTTACTAAATATTCTGTGAATATTTCAAGCGTCTACCTGTTGCCGCTCCTAATTTCGAGCAAAAATGATTTTAGTATTTGATGTTATAGCGGCAACATAAATACGTCGCATGCTTATTGGAACACTGACTTAACTCAAAAAAGACGATTTTTGGGGTATCGCAAAAGAAGACCTTGCAATGAGACCTTTTCATACTTGTTGATGAATAAAATTAACAATTAATTAACGTTAGGGCGCCAACAGATCGTAATTTCAACGTAATTCAACGGTAGACGGTAGATGGCGCTAACAGAAGCCTGTATTTATACGTAACTACATTTTAACTTATCTCTTAATGAGTCAGTGTTCCATAGAGCACGCGACATCATCTATGAACAATTCAACTGTTTAGCTACCACGGTTCATGGGATACAGCCTAGTGACAGATAGACGGACAGTGGAGACTTAGTAATAAGGTTCCGTTTTTATTCTTTGGATACGGAACCCTAAAAAGAACTTCTTCACGTATTAACATATAAATTTGAAACGCTTGCACTAAAACACATGTCGTGTTCATTAGATATACATCCTTCGCGGATCTTTGCATCGGAATTTGACTTATGACATTAAGCTGTACGTAGAATCGGTGCATATAAGGGAGACACACTTAATTAGAACTGTCAGTAAGGTTCAATTAAAATACGATCACGTTAGTAATGTGAGTATTCAAGCAGTTTAATTAACGAATAACATTATTATTAATTAATCAATTATTTGTAAGACTCTTTGCATATAAAGTTTAGGTTAAATAAACTAATGTGAAGGAAAGAGTATACATATAAAAAGTGTACATATATTTTAATTCAAGTAGCAAAATATAGTAAGTGGTCACTACCGCCCACATCCATAAGCAACTTCATATAGAACAAGGGTTCTATCTGAAGTCAATAACATACGTGTTGCGACTCCCCGAGAATAAAGATGATGACCGCATACGAGCCGGCCCTTCCAAAGAAACGCAAGAACTGCTTTACGCTGCAGATAAGAGAGTCAGTGGTAACTTAAAAAATATATATATTCTTACGCCTCTTCCACTCCATAAACGAGACAAGTCCAAATTAGTAGTAGATTAATGGTAAATTTAAATTAAAGAAATTTTATTACACAGTCAACTCAGAATAGAAATAATTCCTTTTTATATTTTATTCCGATAAAATAAAGACTACAATCTTTACTTCTATTATTCGATTCATTTTACGATTTGTATCTTTTATTTTCACGGGTCTTTTAAAATAATCTATATACAGAACATATCCATGAAAACAGAAGCAGATAAAAAAACCAACACAATCAACGCAAGGTTGCAATGAAAAATGAAATGACACGAATACCTAGAAATTTCACATACAAACAAACATGGCTAGTAATTGCACCTGAACACGATACAATAAAAAAACTGCGATTATATGCAGATTAGTAACCTTGGCAAAATGGGCGTAGGAGATGAGCACAGACACACATATAATTACCGAATAGAAATGGTTTATTTTTTCTGAACTTATAAATGTTATGTGTGATAGTAATATTTTATGTTATTTTATTTTTAACATAAGATAAAAAGGTATGTAGGTAGGTTTCAAATGTAGAACCGGATATTTCGGCCAGGGAAGTATTTGTAACGAGAATCAGTGTGTCCTGTTGGGCCCATTTTTTAGCAAATCTGTAGTTGTTATTGTCCTTTACAGCTTCAATAGGTTTATGTGGCGAGCATAAAGCTCTGCGGACCAAGCTATTGCTGGAGTCTTTTGCTGGGCCTACCTCATCGTCTGTTCTTTACGAAAAAATGCCACCACATATATCGCCTTCTTTCTCGGGGTCGCCTGACTAGACGGTTCGAACCCTAGCCCTCAGCCCTATTCTGATACCGGAACTGCAAAGGCGATAAAAATAATATGGTAAAGAAATCAAGATACGTTGTACGTACATAATATATGAATAGTATATTCATCAAGATATGAAATGTACCGGCAATTTACCAGCCGAACAGACGAAACTCAAAGCTTTCTTTCTTAAAGCAGTAGTGACTAATTCATTCCTTAACGATGATGACAAATGAATAGTTCTTTGGATACTAAAAAAATAATACCAAGTAGTTGAAAATTACTAATCGGCGAAATCAAAATTATCGGATAGAAACGCCATTTCTAGTACCTCACGAATCTATGGAGTTGTATAATAACAATCAGCTCATCTTAGAAAGCTAGGTTTCGAAACAAAGTGAATATTAATAAGTTAAAAATTCGGTAGCAAGATGTTACAGCGATAGAATGTTACGCAACGGATAGCTTTTTGGTATCTTCCTAGCATTTATGCTGGTTATAATTTTTCCAGTGAACCCTGTATCATTAAAATTTTAAAAGTAAATTAAAATTAAAATAAAAACAAGACGTCAAATATTTCGGCGCATGCGCCGCGTTTGCGCAATCTGGTTATTACAAACAACCTCACAGATTACCGCATTTATAACTAGTAAGAGGTAAGATTTATATGCCTACCACCTTCTAGGGTTGGCTGGCAGTCAATGTTATGAGGCATTAAATTCGCCCTTAATATAACCCTTAGTTTAAGGTGCTTCAAAGTGTTACTAATATTAGAACTCGAAAGTTTATGAGTTTATGAATTAAAGTTTATGACTAAGATGGTCGCCTCGTTTATAAGTGAGCCGGCCACCACATCCTTCCATTGTAACGCAAGAACTGCTTCACGCTAGAAATAGGTACGGCGGTGGTACCTCTCCGGTCGAACTATATCGGCCAAAACAGAAACGTAAACAGAAATTTAATAAAACATTTTTATTTATTTCTTTTGTAAAAGTGCAATGTTTTCCCGATGCACAAAAACGCAAACAATACTTGTTTTAAGAAAACGTAAACGTACGAAGGGCACAGGTCTAATGGTACTCGAGCCTTATTATCTTTCATTGCAGTGAAATTCTCACTAACAAACGCTAGTTCTACATAAAGAACTACAAATGGTATTGAGATAAGCTCCATTGTATATAGAGTTCTCATTTCATTGCATTTGTACAAACACGCCTGGATAGGACATTGAACATGGAGGGGCTTGTTCCATTTTATTTTCCACCCCAGTGGCATATTTGAGTTTGTTTTTATTGTAAGCGGTTGTCTGCGACAGATTGTCGTAATTGCGTAAACTAGCAGATAGTAAAATCAGGGTGCGCGGAAGTGTATTAGCCAAGTTGCGTTATCTAGGCCTTATAGATTTCGGCAAAATTACGTTATCTAAGCACGAACTGTGGTTCATCCCGGCATTGTCGTCACCCCTATTTCTGCCTTGCAGTAGCCCCGGATCTAGGGAGGGGAGAGGAGGGGCAAGCCTTAGAGAACTCTTATTTTAAAGAACTGCAGATATGCATAACACGATAATTACCTTCACTGTAAAGCAGTGATAAATAAAGTCTTATACGCACATAAATATAAAAAATGCGTGTGGTGCGTGCCTGGCTTCGAACTTCGAGCCCTCGATTGCTAGGCCGAGTATGAACCATTAGGCTATCACTGTTCACCGATCAGTTAAATCAAGGTAACCATAATTATCGTCGTTACTCCCCAAACACTACGAAATGACCATTAAAACACACAAAGAATTCTAAAATCCATTTAAGACAGCATACAATATAATAATATACCCTACCTCACCTACATAATGAAATAAAACTTTTTAACAAAAAATAGAAACCGACTTCCATGTCACCAAAAAGAAATAAAATAATTTAAATATAT
>DWNE01003232.1:0-17102 GCA_018249875.1 Cecropterus toxeus | reverse complement strand
AATTTTTTACTAGCTTTCATTTTATATCCCTATTGTCGAAATAGTGAAGAAATTTGTTCCTCCTCCCGTGTGTCGTCTATTTTAAGGCGCAATTTTAAAAATTATATAGCCTATGTCACTATACACGTAAAATCTTTTTATTTCAAACTAAATAAGTAGAATATGCTGTTTTATCATTTTTATACGTTAATCCACCTGCCTCGTGGCACGTAAAAATCTCGTCTCCGAGAGTAATGAGGCGAAATATCAAACGTTCACGCACCGTCTCGCACGACGCTCAAATGGGATGCGTACGCAGTCATTACGTTTGTAAATCTGATTCAAGTTTTGTGGAGGTATTGTACTTACTTGGTTTTACTTAAGTTGAGTACTGTAGAGCTGTCTGTCTTAATTTATATTGAGTCACACAAACAAACAGCACTCAATGTTGTCGCAATGTTAAGTCCTGTAGTTCTGGGATCAGAACGACAGACAGGGAATACCGTAGCCCTACTACGGTATTCCCGGTCTGTCGTAAAAGGCGACTAAAAGGGGGCGGATTAACATACTTGACGGCACGGTGAAGTAAATGCTCACCGGGAAAGAGCCCCAAAGGGGCATTGCGCTCGGAAGACTCCGTGTATATTCCGTTGGAGAGCCCAGAGTCCTCCACATAGAGCTGAGGACTGCCACCGGACGGGTTTTAGTGCGGTAAAAATCTCACTTAACCCGGCGTTGCTACCACGATGTGGGGTACCTTTTGAAGGTTTTCCGCATGCTCGTATGCTACTTCATTCTTCTAAATCTATAAACCATAAATCTATATTTAGTGCATAAGCCAACGACATATAGTGATAGGAATAAGCCCGCTATCCTAAATATAAATCACTATCTATATGTTTTCCAGGGGATAAAAGAAAACATTGAGACGTGATCGCGTGAGGGTAAAGGTAAATAACCATAAATAACTTGTGAACACACGGAAGAGATAACCTTCCTATAATAATATATTCCGTTTCATTGTCATTTATTCTTGTTTTGCAACACAATAACTTTTCAAAACTTAATTTTACCTGTCCTGACTGAAAAATATATTGTTACCAATAATTAATTATATACACTACTGTATAGTAACAGTATGGAGATTTTCTGTCCCCGGAGAAAAACAATAGACATTAAGCAAGATTTTGTTAATTTTTGAAGGTGGTTGAACCTTCTCCAATCTACCAACCAGTAATAAGTTCATATTTTTTATTTATAATATTGAAGTAGCAAACGATCATACTGTCCACCTGATGATTAGTGGCTCTTGTCGTTCGTAGATCTATAAGCAACCCCAGGTCAGATCAGATTTAACAGAGTTTGTTCATACATTTGTTGCTACTCCTGTAGACCAAGTTCGAATGCCACGAATAAGTCTCCCTTAACACCCGTCAGATTAAAACACAACGTCGAATCACAAATGGTTCTGCAAATGTTAGTAACAACTATTGGATTATGTTATCATACAACAGGAAACAAGCGTCAAACGATGTGTATGTGATGCACGTTCACAAATTGGCTCAAGTACAAAAACTTCGACTAATTCTCTGAACATTTTCGACTAATCGCAGCAATAAACGCCTAAGTGGTCGGTGCCCGCGATAATCGCGGATGTAATTTTAACTTAACCGAGGAAAATGCATCGCATGCCTTAATCTTCGCGAAGTATAATATTTTCAATTCGCACGGAATATTATCGAATGTTCGCAATTGAGTGGGAAATGTTCGTACCAAGCATTTGTGCAATGTGTGTCGTATGGTGATTTACTTGTAAGTACAATATAAATAAAGCTATTGTACCATACTAGGACAAATTGTGTTCCTATTGCATTGTAATGAAAAGTATGAGTTACCAATATAATTTTATCTAAGTTAAAAAAAAAACCTTTTTGTTTTAAATCTGCTTTAGATATCAATAAAATATATTTAAAATCGGTTGATTGGTTGCAAAATAAAATACATTTATTATTTATATACTCAACTTCATTTTAATATTAAAACTATTAATTTATTCCTTGCCGTATATTTATTCAAATAATATGTAAAATAATGATGCATATATAAGAACATATATTTTCACAAATATCGAACGACCCCCAGAATAGCGAACGCGTGGCATTTGTCGGCAATATTCTCTTCATCAAAGCGCACATTAACGAAACAGGCGGCACGAACGCAGCATTCTTTTATGACTAGACATATTTCCTCTCGTTACGTCCCTGGATCATCGGGAGGTCAAACGGGTTCAACTTGGTGTGAGGGCAATGGACACGGGACGAGGGGATTAAGATTGAGCTGATCAAAGGAACGCAGCATCTAGCGGATCTCATCGTAATTACCGACGATGGATGTGAGAGTAATTGTTTCCATAAACCTTTGTTAGATAAGGCAGACCACTATTCTTAAAAAAAACGCTTTCTACAATCATAGCCCCACATTAGGATCCTTTGTCGTGGGTACCATGGACACACAAAGGTGAATACACAAATACCCAAGTCCAGAACAGATCTAAAGTCATCATTTAGTTGTCTGTCTGGCCGGGGATCGAACCCGGTACCCACTGCGTGTCAGATCGGTATGGTGACCGCTCGGCCACGGGAGTCATCTTCTTGTCCATCTATCCATCTCTTTCATCTCTCCATACTTATATTATAAATGAGAGAGTTTGCGTGGATGTATCTGTGTTTGATACTCTCACGGAAAAAACTACTAATCGGATTTCGCTGACATACAGATAGTTTCTGGCCTAGATTAACACATAAGATACTTTACATTACTACGGTAAATGTGTTCGAAGCGGATGGATCTGCGGGAATAACTGTTAGTAGAATAGAGTGGAAAACTACGTATTTAAAAATACTGTGCGACGATACCCAATTGATAATCACATTCTTTTACAATCCGAATTTCTGTCTTAACCAGCAAAATTAACCCTCCCGTCTCAAAGCACAATAAACGTAAGGATTACAAAAATTTACTGCCGCCAGAAGTGAGCAAGCCTTCTCAGTAAACCTTAAGCCTATTCGAGTAGATATATGGAGGGATAAACAAATTCACAAATCAGCCAACCCTAGGTAACGCGACACGTAGGGTTGAATCACAGGGAAATAATTGCACTTTTCCTTACCCTTCCCCTCCAAACGCAGCTGATAAGGATACAGGCAATAACATAGGCGAACGCAATATCCAGTTACACCACAAAAGTTAAATGGGTTATAACTTTTTGCATACATCATACAACATCCGTACCCATCTTGTTAAATACAAAAGCAAATAATATGTAACGAAAAGCAATTATCATCTAGTACTACAAAATTTAGTTTCGAAGTTAAGGGATCGAGTTTCGAATCGTAGAAACATGATTTTTTCCTATTATTAAAGTAGATATATGGAGGGATTAACAAATCCATAAATCAGCCAGACGCGTAGGGTTGAATCACAGGAAATAATTGTACTTCCCCTTTTCCTTCCCTTGCAAACTAGGATGATAAGCCAATAGGCTCATTTCAAGGAATGCAATACTTTTATCAGCGGTCACACTGCAATAGCGTAAAAGAAGGATAAACATTTGCATAAATAGCGACGTGTTATCTTGCCAAAATAAAAGGTATGTGATAGTAAACATTTATGGTAAGCTTTCACTACAGTTAGTCGTGAAATAAATGGCTTCCTAAATTAACGGTTCGAGGTTCAAATTCTAGACACCTAAATTTTTAGGAGCTACCATTCGAGTAGATTTACGGAGGGATAAACACATTCAAAAGTCAGTCAACCCTAGGTAATACGAGACGTAGGGTTGAATCACGGGAAATAATTGCACTTCCTGCAAACTTTGCTGATAAGGCTGCAGGCTTATTTCGAGGGTGGAAAGCAATACTTTAATGAATCACCGCCAAAGGGTGAGTGGGATACAGATTGACATAAACATCGGTCGTTTTAACATAAAAAACCTGGCATGTAAAAAGGAAATCACGAAAACAGTCGCAGACTAGTAAAATTAATATGCCTATTTGCTACTTTTGTGAAAAAAGTAAGTTATTAGATGTTAACGTATAATTTTAATAAAATTGTTTTAATTATTCACTTATTAAGCTTTTTTTACGAATATGACATCTCACAATATGCTCAAAGCCTTTGTTCATTTTTGGGTTCTGTACCCAAAAGGTAAAAACGGAACCCTATTACTAAGACTCCACTGTCCGTTTGTCTGCCACCAGGTTGTATCTCATGAACCGTGATAGCTAGACAGTTGAAATTTTTACACGTGATATATATCTGCTGCCGTTATAACAACAAATACTAAAACAGAATAAAATAATTTAAAGGGGGGCTTTCATACAACAAACGTGATTGATTTGCTGTTTTTTACAGGAGCGGAACCCTTCTTACGCGAGTCCTACTTGCAATTGGCCGATTTTTTATTGCTTTCATTAACGTGTTAAAACAACTTCGTTAATTGTCTGTTCTAACTTCTTGAGCTCTTATCATCCTTTTTACTACCTCTTCCCAACAAATTAAGAAAGAGAAGTTTGAATTTCTGTTTAAAAGTTGTTTTGTCCAATAAACGAAATGAAATTTCCTCTCAGTTTTAATTAGTTTCATATGACGTCATCCATATGGGTCATAATTGATATGACCTAAACCATCCTTATTCCTTATTCTACCCAATAGTAGGGCATGTTTTTATAAAATTAAGTTAGAAGACGAGCATGCAGTCTACCTGGTAATAGGTTATCCCTGCCGGCATTACCCACCAACGCAACTTTGAACGTTTTACCTTAAGTCAATCACAGATGTGATACGTTTTCTAAGGACTAAGTTGGTCGCCTTATATTTAAGTCACTCGGTAACCCTTCAAGCTAAATGCATGAACTGCTTTACTCTGGAAACAGGTGTGACGGCGGTACCTTCCCGATCGAACTGTTCCCTTACACTTTTCAACTGTGGCGACCTCCCGCTACTCATCAAGATATGGAGCCACCGTATTCTGAATCACGCTAGCGGAGTTTTCTCAACATCGCGCATATATACTAATTCCGAACAGAGACCGCTCTCCAAGCAGGATCAACTAGCCTGGCGGAAGATCTCCGTTAGCCAAATAACAAATTTTCAAATTATCAGGTTTGGAATGATTTTATTAATGATACTTTTTGTAAATCTTCTTAATTAAATTATGAAGCTACAAAAAGTCCACATCAATATATTTCAAAGAGAACATACTAAAATAAATTTGCCGAATATTCGCAGAATTTTAATGGAGCAAAACATACACAATGAAAATTACAAATTTTATGATGAAATTTACAAAAATTAAATAAGGAATAATACGTTTTAGAAATTATTCTATAGGAATACTTACAAATAAATCAGAATTCTACTCAAAGTCGCCCGAAAGGGTAAAGAAAATACGCGAAAATTTCTTCAAATATTTTCTCATCAAATTGCTCACAGCGCCCATATTATACAATTACGTAGAAAATCTCCATCCATATTCTCATGAATTTTCTTATAACCATTATTCTAAGGAAACACCTATCCAGATTGGAATTTATATTGGCCGCCCTTCCGCCGCGGTCACAGGCATCCAGGGTTGGGGTACCATAACGTTATTTTATGGGAAAATCAAACATTCCGACCAAGATAAGATTTATTGACGTGGCCACCGGACACAATTTGCGTTTTCGGACAATTTTCAATTTGTTTATGGTCATTTTACGAGTTGAATTTTCAATAACTTTTAATAATAATGTAATGCATTAAGCAAATTGACAATTTTTGTTTGCTGATGGTAATGGACGTGATGTTAAGTGGTTTTTCTAGCTTGTGGACATCGATCAAAGATGAAAAAATATAATAGAACTAGAACCAAAAATCATTCATATGTTACATGTCTGCTGACCTGGGTTTAAACCCAAAACCCTGTGTATGTCACTAGATCTGCCCTCAATTTTAACGCGCATTTAAATAATATAATTATAATAGTTACTTGTTAACATTTTATACAGTATATAGATTTTCATGAAATATTCATTACATTTTGTGGCAATATTCCATATGTTGTCATAAGGAATATAACTAGAAATATATTATAAATCTTTTCAAGTTTATTCTCAATTTTGATTTACCGCATGAGTAGGACACATATTCTAAAAATTATATAAATTCCTATTTTTACTTATTGTCAGCTCTCATTACTGTTATTCTTGCAAATACATGCGATATACACATATTTGGATATCGATAGATAGTTTTATATCATTGACAATATCACACATATACCTATTATTAAAAATATCAATACAAGTGTAAAATAAAGTTATCGAGGTACAAGCTATTATCATAGTTCAGAACCGCTGGAGCACGCGAGAGCTATTCTTTACAGTACAAACTTTGATCCTCAAGGTGCATTGCCTCGGAGTTTGATTAAACTTGAGCGTTTATCTTCATTCTCGGCTCCGTTGACCCTAGAGTACTATATTAAAGGAAAGAGAAATATCTACGAGTATTATGGGACTTTTTAACTTGTTCCTTAAATGTACTAAACTCTTTGTTTCACTCGAGACAGCTAAAGAAAACAATTTCTACTCAATAAAATATAAAATGTCAAAAGTGACTGCTATAGATTTCTACACTTATTAAACTCAAGGCCTCAAAAAACAAAAAATAAGAATATACAGAATGGTATAAAATATAATGCGAAAATATGTAATAAATAGATCGGAATTCTGCTATTAATTCTTTTTTTATCAGATTGAAGTAGCAAACGAACTTGCAGCGCACTTGATGGTAACTGATTATTGCCGCCCATGGACATTTGTAAGCAACTTCATATAGAACATCTATCTGAACTTCTATCTGAAGTCGATCATAGATGCGTAGCTACTCCCGAGGATTGATGGTCGCCTCATATAAGTTGGCCGGAAACCGCACCTTTCTACCGAAACGAGTGCTTCACGCTAGAAATAGCTGTGGCGGTGGTACTGCCCCGGTCGAACTCCATTGGTTCTACAACCTGTAAAAATAAATAAATTTTAACATATATATTCTTGATTCTAAATAAGATCTGCAAATACCGAAAAAATCACGAGTTACATAAAATGAAGTAAAGCTGTTATAGTAGTTTCAAAGCTGGAACACGCTAGAGCCATTCTTTACAGCACAAACTTTGATCCGCAAGGTGCATTGCTTCGGAGTTTGATTTAAGTTCAGCGTTTATCTTCATTCTCAGCCACGTTGACCTTACAGTACATAGCAAAGTATCAATATGTATCGCATAATGAATAATTTCAATAAGTATTTAGCAACTTACGATTTTGTAAAATGTTAATTGAAAAACCAAATTTCGAAACACTCGCCAGTAATAATTAATTCCATAACATTTGTAATTTCATTATTTAATACAGAACTTCTTTCGAGTCCATAACTCTGTGAGATATTCAAACACCCGTTTATTACCGCAATAAACGCAAGATGGCGGGCGAGATAGTTCAAATTTAATTCTCAACGGGAAGCCCGACAACGGAAATAAGAGAGCAGTTTGCTTTAGGTTTATTTGAATTTTCATTCATAATACACTTTTATTCAAAACTAACAATCATGGAAAGAGTATTGTGAGATGCAATGGAACTCTTCATATTGTTCAGTGCACTTAGCTATTGACTGTGTCTGTGTTTTATATTGTATCATATTTGAGAGCCTTTGTGTTCTGTGATTTTGGTCTTGAATAAAACCACTTCCAATCTGTCTTACCCGACTGCGTCAGAAGTAGGGAAACGTTTTTTATCTATGTATGTTTGTATGTATGTATGTATGTCCATTTCTTTGGCACGCGCTACAGCCCAAACGGCTTGACAGATTGTGACGTATGACATATCATTTGAATCGTCTCAGTTTGCAGAGTGACAAGGGTATTTTTAAAAACAGCGCCCGATGATTTTTTTTATTATCGCGGCAATATAGTTATTAAATGAAAGCTAGTAAATAGAACAATCTAAAAATGTATACATATATTATACTTTTACTTGACTATTTTTGCCTGACTGCATCAGAAGGAGGGTAATGTTTTCGAGTTTGTTCACTTGAATTCATTTTTATAATGGTATTGTCTGTAAGAATGGCTACCAAAATCTAACGATACTTTTAGTATATTCAAAAATCTATAGGACACGTTTAGCAGTAGATAAATAGCTCTGTAAGAAAATATTTCATTTTATTTCGTCAAGGTGAATCGTTTTCCCTAACCCAATATTTTTATTTAAATTACAATCAATCCTCAAAAATGTTCGTGTTACACAGCGGCGAATTTGCTACATAAATGATTTATGGAATAATTTTTTAGAGTTCGCCAGCTTCTCTCCTGAGGATCTACGCGCGTTGTTTATTCATTGACTTTGTATTTTTAGTTCACATCAAAATGTATAAAAACCTACAGATGAATTGCGTTTTTTACTTTGCCTTTGTGTTGTGGCAAAATATAATGAAAATTTAAATATTATTTTGGGAACTTCATCAAATGATATTAGAATGTTGTTAGTATTGTTGATTTGAGATATTGGGAGATAATAAAATTGTTAAAAATTTAAGTTCAAATTGTATTAATGAAAAGATTTATCATACATCAATTAAGTTTCTAAGATTAAGCTAGCTACTATTACTCAGAGCTTAGATACTTAGTAGGATAGGAAGGACAGAAAAGTTTTCATAAAATTAAATTAAGCAATAAGAATAATAAAAAAGCTGTGGCAATCTCCCGCTACTCATCAAGAGATGACGTCATCGTATTCTGAATCACGCTATTGGAGTTTTCTCAACATTGCGCGTATATACAAGTTCCGAACAAAGGCTGCAAGAGCACGGCCGCTCCCCAGGTATGGTCACCTAGCCTGGCGGGAGATCTCCCTTTGCCATGGGTGATTTTTATTAGTTTTAACACTATAGAAGACATTTACGAATATAATTAAAAAAACTCAAACGCTTTATAGTGTTTTAATAACAATATCTTAAGCGCCACTTAACTGTAGACAAATTCAACTTTATGAAACCATGAAATTAAATAAATTCATCCTATAATTCTATAAAAAGTTAACTTACTTGAGCAAATCATACTAAGAGAACTTTGTAAAAATATCTGGCTTGGACTTAATGTTGGTCAATTTACTATTTAGTCAGAAAGTCGAGAGCTTGTCATCGTTAAGCGTGAGCCGTCTGCATTTTACGACACTCAGAAGTTGGTTTACGAGCGAACTTCAAAAAACAGGACACCTCTCATAAAAGTTGGCAGGTGAAGTTTTCATCTTAGATGTCACTTAAGTTATGGAATCATGTTAAAATTAAGTTTTTGGATTCTGGATTTGTATTTTCACTTAATCGTTTATGGGTAGGTTATTTATGGTATGAGTTGACAGAGTAACAACTTTACTAGCTTTCTAACTATATTCATCTTACACAGATCTCATCATCGGATCAAAGTTTACAATATATATTACATCACATTTCTGAGCATTGAAACTCGTTACCTTATAGGTAACGAGTTTCAAATTTGCCTATTCTTCGGCTATTTGCCTATTCTTTTCTTTACATGTTCAAGTGAGTATTATAATTTGGTTTGTAATATGTACATTGTTATAATTTGAGATAGGTACATAATGGATTAATAGCTATGAGGCCAAATTTAACAAACGTGTGTTAGTTTTTCTACTCAACTGCACGTTGCGGACATGAGGAAAACAATGGCAAATACACCAACACAGACAGACCCAGAGCAGAAATCTAAACTCATCATTCAGATGTTAGACTACCGGAGATCGAGCCCGGGACCCACTGCTTGTCAAAATGGTTTGATGACCGTTCCACCACGCAGTTCATTAAGAACATTAGTTAAATAGATACGAATACACGATGAGTTCCAACTTAGCGTAGTTACCATCTTCTGATCTCAGGTTGAAGACCTATCTTATCTGAGCTTTGTAAGAGATATAGCAGGCAAAAGTAACGTTGATGCGATCGCAAAAACCATTGATTTTAGCACCATTAAAGATCATATAGTATTTACCTATCTATTATTATTTTTGCCAGGTGATACATTTGGTGTAGTTCGTCCGGGAAGGTACCACCGCCCCACCTAATTCTAGCGTGAAGCAGTTCTTGCGTTTCGGTGGCAGGGTGTGGTTCCCGGCTCACTTGTATATGAGTCGACCATCTTAGTCCTCGGGAGAAGCAACGTTTATGTGATCACTTTTAGAGAGAACTTGTGTTTTATATCAAGTTGCTAAGAGATGTGGCTACTTACTATCAGATGAACTGCATGCTCGTTTGCTACTTCGATGTAATAAAAAAAATGTTTTGCAACTATAACTAACTTTAACATATCCCCTGAAGTCCTGAAATACTGACCTATCAAAGTTTGATTGCAGATGCCCAAAGTCAACAGTTTCCACACGAAGTACAGTTGCATTAATCGAACGTTTGATCCGTTCCGTGGAATGAAATCTGTCGAGCGTCTACGCTCAATTACATCTAACCCACTCGCAATGAAGTACGTCGTATCGATTCAGAAAACCGTGAACAGAATAGCGGTTTTAGGTTTGACTTTTGAAAAGGCCGAAACGAATAATTCAAGTTTACGAAAAAGTTTTGCGAAGGTGACGACTTTCGGAGTTGTGCCCTGTTCACTTACTGTTTGTCTTTTACGACCTATTTTGTTGTTTGAGAGAAAACGTATAAACGTTTTTCCCAGATACATCAGCTTTGAACCGTCTGGTTTAGTAACAGAGTTAATTTTAGATTAATGTTCAGTGGCAGTTACATTATTCTTACTATTAAACTGTCAATAGTAGGTTGGCATCAAAGTTAGGTAGAAACGTGGCTTTTGGGATGAAGTCATGTTTACTGTTATGTCCTTTATCCAGTACAGTGCCAAATGTAATAGTTAGAAACTTTAAAACCGATTTCTATAAAACATTATTTTGTCGCTTTTGAATACTTACTTATTCAGCTACATAATCATTATAACTTAATGCTAATAATCTTATATGTCTGTTAAAAGCTTTTATTTAACATACAAACTTTTAATCCAAAATGGCCGTCGCAACAAAATGGCGGACAACATATTTTTGTACAACCCAACAAGCTTTTACATGATATAAAATTGTGCAATGCAACAAAATTAAGTTTTTTTTTCAGTACCGTATAATAAAAGCTTGTTTTTAAAGTATTTTTTATCTTTATTTATTTATATTATTTAAGTAGCTAATGGACATGTTGTCTATACAACGGTAAGTATTCAGTGCCGCGTATGGACATGTATAATAATTCCCAGATATTATTAAACTTCTACCTGAGATCGATTTAGCTGAAATTTATGTATACTAACCAGAACATAGACACCCTACATTGCTATAATTAGTCGTAAATTAAGGCGTTGGACCTTTCGGGCCAACCACGAAGAAGGCTAGATAACCTAAGATTAAGTAAGTATATCTAAAATTATTAAGTTACTTTAAATGCATTACCACTGCAGATAAGTAAGTTAGAACAAGTTATGTGCCAGTGCTGCCAACGTGAATACAGGTGTAAGAAAACTATTACTGTAAAGTAAGCAATTAACTATGCTTAGACAAAGATACAACGTAACATAACACGTGCTCTAAATAAAATATATTTTAGTGTTATAACATGGGTAAAATTTATGGTAAAACTGTAACTTAAAAGTCGTTTCATAAGTATAACCTTTCCCTCATCATTTTAAGTATAGTTTTTGCAATTTAAAATTTGCGCCGTCTTGAAGACGGGTTAACTGAGCTATTAAATTGAATCATATTTATAGCTCAGTCAATTTTAGAACATTTTTGAGCTATTTGAAAGTAGTTGTTCATTATCGACTATAAATGGTATGTTTCCGAATACATATAAATTATTATTAAACACCATGGGAGACATTGAACACTGACTGAGCTGAGAGCTCGTTTTGCACGTTCTGTGGGGAGACCCTAATTCCACCTTTTGTAATACCCTTTGCAATTGATGTAAGGGTTCAGTTTACACAGTCTTAGCTGAAACACGATATTATTAGGGGAGTTTGTAAGGATTTGTGGTTCTTTCATGTTCTGCTATATTTAAATTTCTTTCAAATCTTTAAAATGAGTTTCAAAATTATTTTAAAAACAATATTAACATTTGAAATCAAATTTTGAAATCGTTTAAAGTGGTATACTTATTTATTATTTAAGAAGTAACTTGAAGATTATCAAATGTTAAATGTTTCATCTAGAAAATATTTTTTTTATGAAAACTAGGCTGGAATGCTTCCTGTGCGTAATAAGACTTACCCTATACACTGTGAAGCTTCAGCGCTACACCTTTATAACATAGAGATATGATAGAGTGTGATGTGGTAGCACTATTTTATTTCTAAACACTAAATTAAAATTTCACAGCAATCTTTTACAACAATAACTAATATAAGTCTTTTAAGGCGCGTCGCAGAATGAAGCACCTACTTATATTTCCGTATAATGTGTGTAAAACCTGATAGAATTCGATTCTGGTTCAATTCTAGTTCTATATGGTAATTAAATTTAAATTTCACAGCATTACTTTATAACAATAACTAAGTCTTTTATAGCGCGTCGCAGAAATTCTAATTAAATGTTTTATCTCCGTGATTGCAGCTGGACTTAGCGCCCCGTCGGACGGCATTATGTAAGAATGAAGCACCTAACGTTTCTAAACTATTAGTTTTAGGAATTATTTTTAAATTTTAACAAAGTTCAGATTTCTATTTATTGGATAACAAAGTATTGTTTTAAATGCGTTATATGTTATTATTTTATACTATTGTATCTTAAACGCTGAACTGTACTTAAAATTATTGTAAATAGATAAAGTTACTTAAGTTCTCATGTAAGTGAATTTGTATTCTTAATGAGATATTTTTAAACCTAAAAACCTAAACATTGTTTTCGTAAACGTCTGTGCCCTTAGTATGAGTTTATTATGCTTCCTCAAAACAGTAATTGTTTACAAACACACCCAATATTGCAAATTATATAATATAAGGTTATAATAAAAACGGAAACGTAAACGTGCACAGCAATAGTAAAATACTGTGTCACAGTTGTTTAAGCCCATCCCAGTCGTACAGTAAGGAAATGTTCAATTACTCATTTCTTATTTACTTACTTACTTTCTTATCTTTCTATACTTTCTTATACCTTTATACTTTTTTATTTATTTTATATTTTCTTCTTTTTATTTTTAAGTGTGTTATGACTTGAAATAAAATGAAGAAAGTTTCGACTTCGGGACTATGTACTGTGTATGTAAGAAATCAACATACACTTAAATTATTTTTTGCTTTTTTGTGGCATCGTGGGTTTCTATTTTTTGTGAAAAAAATTAATATTACTTTTAATACATTCATATAAAATATTTTTACTGCTTATTAAAACGTCATAGAGTAACGTCAATGATAAGTTTACATTATGTATAGTTAGATAGTGTATGTACATATAACTCTTTATATACAGAACCAATCTTTGTATTGTATAGATATTAGAGATAAATGAAACAGTACGGCTTCAAAATATCAATACTTTAACGTCACAACTTATTTTTTTATAAATCGCAATATACAAGTAAATTCTTTGAAGGCAAATGTAATTTAGCGTAGGCACCTAAGCTTTAATTCAAAAATATTTATAGAAATCTTTTTTCGATCAAATTTGATAAAATTCTAAAACATTTGATACAAATTCAAGGCTGGATGATTATAATTTAGGATTTCTTGCTCCTTTGAATTATTGCTATTATTACTTTACTCAATCATACAAAGGCTCTACAAACATTCCAACCCACGTCCTCTCAAAATAACTTAATTCATTAACAATCCTACATTTTCCTAATAATATTGCTAAAACTCTTCCTTTTGGAAAATTCGAATACCACAAAGGGACCCTTTTGGGGACCCCAGTATTTTACAAAATATACAATATAGGGACTGATAACAAATGGAACGTATAATCGTGAAATATTAAAGGAATTGTACTTGTATTAGGTAACCCCATTCCTATATCGTATTTAAGGTATAAAATATATGTTTATGTGAATGACGTAGGTATACTAAGAGGTTAACTAGACAACGCGCGTTTCTGCGACGTTTATTATTAATACTAATAAAAATAAGTAAATTAATGTGTATTGAACATGTCATTACTGTGTTACCCGGGATGGGCGTAAACACCTGCGACACAGTTTCTTACTATTGCAGTGCAGATGTTTACGAATACTGTATTTTTTGTAACGTTCGTTCGTTTGTTCAATAAAAAACGTTTAAACCTTTAATAACTGTACACTTAATCTGCTAATGAATATTATAAATATCTATGGAAAAGTTTGTATTTTTAATAAGTTATTTTAATATTGATAAAAAATAGGAAAAAAATAGACCTCGTATTCACACCTTCGATATTTGTAATCAACTCTATAATAAAAAAAAACATATTTATATGAAGAATGACGTAATATTCTATAAATAAGGTTATTTCCGCTATGTTTATTCTTTATTTCTATGCCCACAAGATGCTTACTACTTGTAAATGAGTTGTGCGAAACTTGGTATTTAAACCTATAGACATCTCTAAGCAACTCTATACAGAATAGGAATGTCTCAGCAATATTGCACAAGGACGCGATGTTCTTCAGAAGAGAGACAGAATGCTTTGATAAAGGCCTTCAAACACTGCCATAAGGCAGAAAGTATTTTGAATTGAATTAGTTTATATGTAAAGAAAATACATACAACTATTTGAATAATAGAAAAAAAAATTAATTGAATAAAAATACTAGCTTTTATTTTACTTTTACGTTCGTCTGAAGAACCTTTGACGTCTCCAAAGGAAATAGCATTAGAAATATCAAACCACAAACAGTCTTCACATCGGATTGGAAACGCAACGTGCACCTTTGATCTTTTATATACATTCATACACTTTGTTTACCTATACATCTGTATTGAATTTTCATCTTGTAGTTGATACCTATTTCTTGCCATAGAATCAACAACGTAGAGAAATGAATTTTCTGAAACATAAATAAAAGAAAAAATGATAACAATAAAAGAGAAAATTTAAACAATAACGGGTGGTACAATTTATTATGTAATTTTGCTTGTAAAGTAAAATTGCTTATTTTAATATATATATACGTATGCCATGATTTAATTAAGTAATAAAATTTTGATTCATTTAATAAGTAGTGTTTCTGCGTGTTCTACTTTTTGTTAGACGGTCTACCCTTCTGTTTGGTCTGATCGTTTAGTAAAATGTTGATAGGAAATCTAAACTCATGAATGATACCTAGAGTAAAATGTACCTTTAACGCCATTACTCTTTATATTTGCTTCCCAATTCATGTGTATTGGATCCACACGAGCGAAGGCATCTAAACCTATAGAATAATACCGTCCTTTTGACATAAAATCTTATTCAGATTTACTATGCTTAAAGATAAAGGCAAGGCTATTTATGGCCTGGAGGAGACGAAACCAAAATGTTAGAAACAAAATAAGCCTCAGGAATAAATTTCAAACGCCCGTACTACGTCAAACGGTCTTCATTACATCTGACAACGAGAAGAACTTTACAGACAGTTACATTTGACGCCAATCTGTTATCTACGCGTTTGTTAGAAGGGCGACTATCCTGTGAAAGCGATTTGGTTTATCGGTCATTTCGGATAGTGGCTAGCGCATTCACCTTCTTGTGAATAGAGCTGAAAAGCCTTGGTTCAGCATTCAAGCGTAGGTTCGCCGCAAGCAATTCACCATGATGGAATTTTTAATACCGTTGGCCGTTTCGCGTTATGACAGTTTTCGTTTATTGCACGTACAATGGCAGCGTGGTGCATGCAACTCCGGTTCAACTTAATTGGACATGAATTTTGGAATTGCAACAGACGCTTTTTATATCTGGCACGTTACGTTTTACATATTTTATAATAATACACTTTAGTATATGTATTTATGAAGTCGCACTTAAACATACTTGCGTACTTAAAATTATTTGATTTTTTCATATTCTTTCTAAATATTAATTTATCATTCCCTAAATACCTTTTTTTACAATAATGAAGTAGTAAACGAGCAGTCCACCTGATGGTAAGTGGTTACTGCTACCCAAGTACATCTGTTAGCCACTTCATATAGAACAAGGGTTCTATTTTAACTCGATCACAGATGCGTTGCTACTTGCGAGGACTAAGGTGGTCGTCTCATATATAAGTGAGCCGACAAACACACCCACCGTAACGCAAAAACTGTTTCACGCTAGAAATAGGTGTGACGGTGGTACCTCCCCGATCGTACTACACTGGCAGGCGCAGGGTACTGCGCTAGCAATATCAACTATGTATGTATTTGCCAGATGGTAACCTGCCAAATACATACATAGTTGATATTGCCACTTTGCAAACATCTACATATTACGATTCATTAAAAAACAGTCAATTATCATACATTAACATAAATCTGACTACTATTACAAGCTTACAAAGCACATATTCTACGTCATTAAGCACTGCACATAATTCATGATCTTATTAGGACCGCGCTATAAATATTGGAAGAGGAAAATGAGCTAATTACGTAACAATTCCTTCCGGCCCACGCTAATTACTTTCCCGAACCTATCTACGTAGCACACAATAATTATATTGTGAGTCTTCACTTGCCGTTGTATGCGTATTCTGTGTGCAAGCACTTTTACTAAGATCCTTGTTTTAGGATTGAAATAGCAAACGGGTATGGAGTCCACCTGATGGCAAGTCACTGCTGCCAATACTCTAATTACTTTCATATGAAGCAGGGGTCTTATCTGAAGTCAATTACAGATTCGTTGCTACATTCGAGGACTAAAATGGTTGCCTGTTATGAAAGTGAGCTGATAAACAAGGCCTTTCAACAAAACACAAAAACTATTTCACTCTAGAAATCGGTGTGGCGGTGGTACATCCCCGATCGAATCATACTCGTTCAACCACCTTGCGATAGCTTTTTCTACTTCTTTTTGCTCAGTTCAGTTTTCTCA
>DWNE01003231.1:0-17102 GCA_018249875.1 Cecropterus toxeus | reverse complement strand
CGTCCTTCCAGGGGTCACCTGGCTGGTCGGTTCGAGCTCCCACTCTTGCCGCCCGCAACCCCGGAAGTCCCCTTTTACTCGCCTCTTACGACAGGCAGAGGATACCGTAGCCCTATTCTGATCCCGGAACTACAGGGACGAGATAGTTTATAACATTAACACATTGGATACTTATCATGGTAATCGTGACCAGTGTTCCCAGCCTGTAGCCAGGCAATTATCGTATGACAGCCAAAAAAATATCTTATTTTGAACCATTTGTATAACAATTATCGTACCGCGTATCGAAACCGCGTGGCACAGCTAGTTCTCATATAAATGTCCAATTTTGGAAAGCACTACGCACACCATCACACTACGCGCACACACTCAGTGTATTTATGGCGAAATTAGTAACGCGAGTGAAATCTTTATTGGTTGTTCTAATAATATTATCGTTTCCTGTCCACCGGTACGGCACACGCTGTAAAAATAGTGTGTTTTATTATCCTACACGTATGAACGTCGTACTGAAATACTTACCACGTCGTGTTGAGTTTGTAATGTACGTTGATTTTTTTAGCGATAGTGCGGAAGGATAAGTGATACGATTAATAAAACGGTTCATTAGAAAATGGTCACACAACCAAGTCTTGTAATCATTACCATGTATTACAATGTAATCTATGGTGTACACCTATGTTTTAATTAAAAACTATTTGTCATACATTCAGTTACACGTCTGAACACCATGGATCTCTAAATACCTGTTTTTGTCGACGAGCATCAAAATTGGTACAGCGGATTTGTTTTGTGAACATCCGATTAAGACAAATTAAAGCATTAGAGTTGCTTTTGAGACGCTTAGAAATAAATACAAGACAAACAAAAATATTCGTGTATCGTGTAAGATTAATATTGACATTAAAATCGCAGTTATTTGGAAATTACGGAAAGTCTCTTCAATTATTTATTTGCATAGACATCTTTGCTACATAAATGCTATGAATATCTGCCGGTATTTTAGTTATTTTCATATCGTGTGTTTCTCGCGGAGCATATAATTTTATTTTTAGTATATTAGGTATGTGGACGCTAAAACTACATTTGTTTAACAATATTCCTGTAGTCTGCTGAATGAATAACCATTGCATTCGTCCATTCATAAGTATTCTTCAGTGTAATTGTGATTTATCTGTCATTATCATTAACATGAATGAATACTGAACACTATTGACTGATTGTACGATTGAATGTTCGGACAGAGTAACGGAGGGTGGCCTTTTTCATTTTTTTTGGCACGGGACTCGGATCGATGCGGAAACGAGCGCGTGGCGGATCGCCTGGCCGTGGCCGCGGTACACGACGCGCCGAGCTCTGAATGGAGCGAACGGGCGTTTTCCATTCAGCGCACCCATTCATGGAAACTCGTCGGGTCGTTAATGAAAAACGCGCGCTTGTCGTCAGCGTTATCGCCTCTGTCGCGAAACGTCACGTGGCGCCCGTTTACATTTCCATTCAAAAACTACTCATTCACATCCCTCTATCTGCCAACGATGCAGATAAGATTACGAGTGTAATATCGCTTGTTTATTAGAACAAGGACGGGTGATTGATGTAATTGTTTGAATGTGATTTTTTTCGTTGTTTTTCTTTTCTCTGTTCAGCGATGGCGATGTTAGCGGAAGATTAACTTGTTTTTTATTAATAATATGTATATGACACAAAAATATATAACATTGAAACGAGATCTGTCAACCACATTTCTATAATTTCCGGAATCTGAATGACAAAGCAAAATTCGTAACAAATTCGTCGCACGTGGCACAACTACTAATATAATGTTTGGTGGATGTACCTTTTTGCTTGTCGATTCACTAAATAATCAGGATGAATACGATATTCAACAATTTAACGATTAACATGACGTGATGGCCATTCGCATCGTTAAGTTTCAAAACGAGTAGTGGATTGCGTCTGTACGTATTTTGTCAAAATATTCAAGTCTACTACTGGTTTTCGCGGATTGCACAACCCACCTGCCTGGATCGAGTTGCCCTATGTGGGTGAGGGCCTACGTGGAACGCTGTTGAGTACTATGTAGGCTGTACGTCAATTGTGCAAGTATTATGGCGATGCAAAAATATGATTTACACTTTTAGAAAATAATGAAGAACAGTAGGCATTGCAATCAGGCAGATGGCTTCAATAAACATTTTTCGCGACAATATAATAGCATTGTTGGATGAGTAGCTACGATAGATTTTTAGCTACTAGTCGACCACGCTAACTAGTCGAATGTCAAACGTGACGTCACTAGCAAGAATGCAAGTACTGATGACAAAATACAATAGCAATAATGATTTTTTGTGAAATGTTGATTTCAATGAAACGTAAATTTTAATAAATTTCTGTCTTAATAATTTATACTTACCATTTAACGTTAACAACGATTTTTTTACATACTTTACTTAGGTTATCATTGTAACAGGAACTGATGAGTGCAACAAATTAATTTTGTTTATTTATTTAATTAATACTAAATCATAATAGATAATAGATGCGAACGGTACTAGGACGAGAGCGGGGCATGAGATGGGACCGGGGAGGGAGACCACATTCCTCCCGTTCGTCTAGTTAGCTTGGTCGACTAGTACGTTTGTTGGATAAAGCCGACAAGTGTAATAGGTGAAAAAACTTTTTCGGCCATTGTAGCTATGGTCAAAGCTCTGTCATACAAATCAAAATTAAACTAATTTACGAAATGATGGTAGAACCAGTGTAAATCGATGGAAGTTACCAACCCCACACCTGTTTCTTGCATGGAGCAGTCCTTGCGCTTCAGTGGTAGAGTGTACATATGAAATGGCCATCTTAGTTTTTATGAGTGTCCTCGGTGATCAGCTGTAGAACCCTTGTTCCATGTGGAGTTGCTTACAGATGTCAATGGTTGGCAATGACAACTTACTAAAAAGTGTATCATGGTCGTTTGCATGCTTGCTTCAATCTTAGATTTTATTTCTATTTTTGACAAGTTTTGACCCCCTCCCACCATATAAGTAGATAGACCCCATTCCTCATCTAGTTTTGACGTAAATACGGTTTTTAATCTTTATTTGCCAAAATTGCGTAAGATTTTCTTTAGAGGATATTGACAACGAGACAAAAATTTAAACCCGATATTTTGAAGAATCCCCTCCATCCCTGAAATGGTCACGTGGAGACCTAGGTACGTTCCCTTATAAACTATTTCTTAAGAAACGTAAGCATGTTTTATCCGAATAGGTTTAGTGTTATTAATTTAACATACCTACTTGGCGTTATACAAGTTATGTTTATTTAAAAAGTAAAACATTTATCGATGTGCTCTTACAAAACTATAAAACGATTTAAATTCTTATATCAACGACCTTCAGTTTCCCTTTCCAATCTCAAGTATTGAATAAAGCCTACAATAAATTCAAAACACGAGTCTCTCTTGTAATTTTCTAGTATTAAAGTGCACTTTGAATTAAACAACAATTGATTTATCTTACAAACAGGCGGCCTGTTATACGCAGATTAATTTTGTCTAAAAATAAATATTTGTTTAATATAAGTAAATATTACAATAAATCTTACATAATATTTTTGTAATTTTTATGTTTCTTAACTATATAATCCAGAGGCGTTATGCTTCTAGGCCACCCTTCCTAAATACGAGCACTTACTGCATTATAAGTATTCCTTGTCTATACAATAATAATAATTGTATTAAAAAATTAAAATAAAAGCCTTTATGTTTATAATATTGGTTTTAAAATTCTATCTATGTATATTGTATGCGTGGCACCGTATGATAAATCGATGCAACTTTTCGACAAAATATGTTGTCGAAAAGTTGCATCGATTTATCGTATACATACTAGCTTTTTCCCTCGGCTCCGCCCGGTTAGGTTATGTACCATTTTAAAAAACGTCCTATGATTTAATGAATCTGTTTGCAAACTTTATCCAAATCCAATCAAACGTTTTTGAAAGAGTAACAAGTATCCTTATAAACTTTTGCATTTATAATATTAGTAAGATTTTCACTTTGATTCTTTTTCGTTTGTATTTTCTTTTCGACCAGTTGAACCCTCTAATTCAAGATTTTAATTTTCTCGAAGCTACACATTTTAGAGGTAAAAGATTTGTTGATTGTTTTTAACCGACTTCCAAAAGACTTCGGGCCTATGTACTGTGCATGTAAGAAACCAACATATATTCAAATAATTTTTTGCTTTTTGGTGACATTGAAGTCTGTTTCTATTTTTTGTAAATTTTTTTTTTATAAGTTTTTAACCTTAAACTATGTACTATTACCGTGAAACTGCTATTATCATAACGATGATTCGCTTGAAGAATATTTCTTCGTGAGTCTATTGACTATATGCCACACGTTTATAGGTCCCCATGTATATATTATGATCGATAGTCGAATTTAGTCTGGTGATATATCACTACTTATGTCTTTCGAAGAGGACGCCGAGCGACATCCGTCGCAGGATGTTTGCCCCACGTCTTGTATTATAACGTCGACAGGAACAATAAACCTAGTTCGGAAATCGTGTAAAATTCTATAACAATTTAAACGTTCTTAATGACTCTTATGGAAATTCACAGCATTTTATTATACTACTTTCATTTTTGGCCAAAGTTGCGTGTCGGTTAGACTGATTAACTTTAAAGAGTTATTTAACGTGTTAAGTGGACAGTGTCTTCCTGTTTGTTACATACGAATATTTTAACAACTGTTGGAGTCACCAAGCTATGAAGAAACTGGAGCTAATCTTGGACTTTTAATATTTCTCTTTGGGCCAATTAAATTAGCAGACTTTTATACAAAAGTGGTGAAAAAGACCTAGCTTTTATGTTCTATTAAAAAGACTACTCATTTTACCGGCTCACAACCTGGATAGTCTTTTAAGTCTTGAATCATAGGACTAAATATGTACATGTTTCATTTTTATTATGACTTGACTTTAAAGACTATTAAAACTCATACGAGGTTAAAAGTCTCGAAAGCGATTCCTAAGACTAAAAAGACTCAACAACTGAGTCTTAATTTTAAATAGAGTCTTGTATAATGAATCCAATCTTTTTGAAACACTTAAAAGGCTTAAATTGTAAATTATTTCTTTAATCACTAGATATCTAAAAAGTAAATTCCTGAATTTATTTAAGTGACACGCTCACACACAAGCTCACACGGGTACCATTCCATTAGCAACGGCCAAGTAATTTCCGCAAATGGTCTTTCCAAGAATTGTCTTACAGCAAGACCACCATGCACAGATCTTTCAAAGTCAGCTTATCTTATCGTGTTCAAATGCCTATCTCCAACAGTATAATAGGAATGATTGCGTTTTGTTTCCAAAGTACATGCTTAACGTACTCTCGATTTCGAAACAATCGCGGCACGCACGGGTGTGGAAATATCTTAATGAGTGTAGTCGCTATTGTGGCTAAATACCGACCGCCATTACATGTTTCCTCGGTACCTGATGGTGCTATTCAAAGGGTCCCGTTTCACTCCCACGATCCAGTTTGATGGCGTGTGGTACTGGCGTGCTGATGATGGTGACTAGGGGTGCCAAGTGTTTGAGGAAAAAACTAGGATGGTTATAACGTCTACTTTAATAAGGATTCGTGAAAATGCAACAATTGCGTGATATTATCTGATTGTTAACGTGATCTTTGAGAACAAATAACAACGGTAAGACCCTTCAAAAATTGAATATCGAAACGTATGTTATTGCTTTGACTTGGATATATTAAAATGTGTTTTTCGATACCAACACAATACATTTGAATTGAATGTGCTGTTGAATCATTAGGCCCTAAAAGTGGAACGTCCTGACAAAAGACGCACGCCTGGCGACCACAACGACGGTTGTTTTTGCATCAACAATTATGTACAGTTTGTTTGAGTTTCTCTCGCAAGTCCAATTACGACGAATTTGTGGGAGTCACCGCTATCACTGTTGGATTTCTTTGTTTAGTCCCTAACAATCGCAGTAATCTTGCCTCACCGTTGGATAATTATGTGCGTAATGATGGCTGGATATTAACGAAACGTTTAAGTGAAAGGCCACTCGTATTTTGTACAATTCGCACACAATATCTTCTCTTTCTATCCATTCTTTACGATTTCGCGTGCTGCATAATGGGTAAACGTTAAATGAACATTTGTCAAAGTAGAAGCAATTAGCATTTGGACGCATCAAGACAATTATCATCTATCAGCTTTTTTTAGGTCCATGGCTTTTTAGAGTAGACTTCCCCTAACAGAGTTATTAGGGGCCAGTAGTTGCCGTGCTTGACGTGCGTGTTGGCAATTGTTGTAGGTATTAATGTAACACAGGAAGATTCTGCTGCCCGTCTTCTGGATTTTGTCGCTTAGTCGCCTCTTACGACATTTATGGCGCTATTCATGACTGACGCCACAAGGCACACCAACAATTATATCTGTCAATAACTTTGCAATAGTGTCCAACCGAAGCATCGGCTTCGGCTATTTTCGGCCAAAAAATCATATTCGGCAAAAATTTCCATTTCGACCAAAATGGGCCGAAATTTAGAAAAAAATGAAAAACTTTTGTATATAAATCTTAATGTTGATTGTATATAAACGACTCCTGGAGCTGATTACAAATTGCAAATTGACAAAAATTATAACTATTCGAAATAATGTGAATTTTAAACACAAGTGGTAATGCGAGCCTGTTACGGAGTGTGAACTTACCTATGCGCTTTACCTTTTAAACCGCAGTATAGTGCATTTAACTTCGAAGAATGCATGATTGGTTGGATGATTGCCGAAGGTTTCTAGCAAGCGAAAAAATTCACTAAACTGTAAGAAATGCACTATGCCGTGATTAAAATGGTTGAAGTGGGCGGGCACTACTTTGCAAAGAACTATTCAACCAAAAGTAATAAGAAGCCAATGACGTTATGGAACTCATATGAACTCTGCGTTTCACCTCCGTCGCGCCTTTTCTGCCGTTGCAGTAGTCTCTTTGGTGTTGTATCCGGAATAAATGAGTGATAAGACACGGTTATATAAGCGATTTATTGAGCGCAAAAGGTATCGATAGCAATGCAACTGTGATCGACTTCAGTTACATAACATATTATGTTATGGGTAGCGAAACTGTTCACTTCGATTGAACCAAAAAAACATCCTTAAACTAGTAACTTAGTTTCTAAGTTTTACTCTTTACTATCTTCCACTTACCTATTATTGTAAAGGCGAATGTGAGTGAGGGTGTATGTGTGTTCATACAAGAACTACTGGTCGGATTCAGCTGAAATTTGGCATACGGATAGTTTATGACTTGAATCAAAACTGAATACACATTACCGTAATTAACATGACTAGCGGTGCCACCTCTCCGGGTTTGACCCGGAGTCTTCGAGTTGGAACTGTACGTATCCGGGCTCCGGGTTTAGCAACAACATCTCCGGCTAACTATTTTTAAAAATCGATTTTTATCATTTATGCCATTACGCGTAGCGTGGGGTGGTTGTTTTATTTGGTCGTCGAGTTAGATATTGTCACTCAAAGGTGGCAGCCCTAAACATGACCGAAACGGGAGGTCCCGCAGTAATAAGCTAGTTATATCTAGTATATAATAATATAATTATATTTCATTGATAATGAGAAAATTTGTTATTAATTTTGACGCGGGAAAGTTAACTTAATTAAACAATTACTCTTCATGCTTGCTGTTATTTTAATTCAGGAAATATCCAAGTAATACGAATTTCGCAATGTGTTAGTATATTTAAATGATGTGATTATTTTATTTTGTTCTTGAGCTACTTAAAGCAACACTATTGTTATATTTTAATTTTGCATAATTTTATTGTGTGTTACAACAGTGCATTTAAGTAGATAACTGTAAAATGTTACTCATTTGGATATTTTACACTAATTAAAGAGCTTTTTTTTGCAGATTATTGTAAACTGTTCTTGTTACAATTTTCATAGAATAATCAACTTGATATTAAGTGATCATTTGAGATGAATAAGCTTAATTAATTAGTTTTAAAATTAATCTCTAATAGTAAATCATTAACAAATGTATCTCGCGCTGTAGGTACATGACGTTAAATCTTATCAAAAAAAAAACACCAGTGGACCAATATTATCGCAAAATTGATACATTTTATTATGTTACGCGGGTATGATATACGGTTTTTCGAATTTCTTTTTGACGATATTCCAACCCAGTTACATGAACTGGTCACGGCGAAACCGACCAGTTTCGCATATCGTGAGTATCCGTAACAAATAAAATACCATTGATATGATAAAATAAAAATAATGTTTAGTATGGAGCTGTTTAGGACTACGAAGATATCTGCCACCTTAAGTAAAGTTTATATAATAGGTTGCTGATATGATCTAACCCTTTTCTGAAAGGGTTAGATTGTCAATTGTTCTTTTAATAGAAAAAACGTGGGAGAGTTGCCTTTTGAACGAATTTGCAACAATCATTTACGCAGTGCTCCTATTATCCATGGGAGCATAGGAGTACCATAACACAATGGATAAGAATATTTTTATGGCGCAAGTTTCGTCTATCCATCATGTCAAACCAATGTCGTTCGAATCTGTAGAACAATGGAAAAGTATGCGGTCTTCATATTTAGCAAAAAGATTGGCATCTTTAGAAAAGTTCGCCTCGGCAATACTAACGATTTATACGAGTACTATCCGTTCGCGCTAAGATAGCCGCTGGCGACGTGACGTCATTCTTGTAGTAGCGTCAGCAAAAAATACTAGTTTGAAAAATATGTATTTTTTTGTTGTTACGGATTTAGATACATTTTTATTATAAAGATAAATGAAATTAAATACCTTTTTTTTCATATTTTACGGTTTTATGAATGAACAGTTTTTTGTCATTCAAAAAAAACGTCATAATCTTTAACTCCATATAACAGTCGTAAAGTATTTTCTTTAGCCATGGGTCTAATACGGAAAATATAACAAACAAATTTCGCGAAAACTGAGCAATATTAAGTTACAGTATAAGTAACAATTTCACGCGTTTACGGCGATTACGTTGCCTTCGATACTTTTAGCACATTTTAGGGCGACTAAGAGGTGCGGTGAGGGGGAAGCCGCATTCCTTTGACCGGCAAACTTAGCACGGTCTGGTAGTACTTACTTGGTGCGTCAAACGTTTGAAAGGCATATCTTCGGAGCTACTTTCGAAGCGCAAAAACATAAAGGTCACTTATTGTGGACCTGCGTCGGTTGCCAGAGATGTCGTTTATGGTAAGACGGCGATGCATGGCCGCCTCGCCTCGCGTCGCCGTATAAAGCAGTATCCGGCGAGGTCGCCGGTTGCGCAACCCATGGACCTTCTTAATGTCACCGTTGTACATAATTGTATTTCTTGTTTTCCTCAGTAATTGGCCAACTACGTACCACGTGATTGTTCAATTAACTTTATCATTCATTGCTGTGAGGCAACAGCGGCATGGCAATGGATTATTAGCGTACGTGAAAGCTCAGATCATTGAGAATCGTATTCAGGGTCGCGATCGTGCTTCGTGAATGATACTTGCAATGTTGCATGGGAATTGTGAGCTCAAGATATCAAGCATGTTCGCCGTTGCAATAAAATTAATGTATGCCATAAAATTTATAGCTCATTGATGAATACGGGCTAAATAAAATTATTTAATGAAGCATAACCGCAGGAACACTTTTTCTGTATTAAGTTCTATATTTTATAATAAAAACCGTGTATAATTAGTGGCAAAAATGTGTTGATATCTTTAGGACCGTATACGTAGAAATTTCACACAAAAATTCGTTGTCATTTAAGTATTTGAACTACACCATAAAACAGTAATTGGCCTCCGCTAACTCATCCTGAGCTTAATTAATATGACTATCTTAAAAACCTCTTAAATTGAAGGGATTTTAGTACAGCATATGTAACGTTCCTCAGAATATTGTTCTTCGACATCCAAATATTTTTATAGTTTAATAGTTCATAATAGTACATCGATAAATCGGATTAGAATCGAGACCTACAGCCTATATAAGCATAATTCAAGACATTTCTATAAAACTCCCTTTTACAGTCACAAATAAGGTTTGAAATCGATGTGTTATCGCCAACTCGAATAAACTTCTACCGACAGACCTACGATTGTGAAACGCACGAACCTCGTGCTATCCGACAACTGGCATTGACTAACTCGTTAAATTCAAGAAGACGACGCCGCGGAAGAGGGCTAGTTGAGAAAATTAATACAATTACGGGCACTAAGTCGTGCCATTGAAGTTCCTATTAATGGAACCATTGTGTACTTACGCAAACGACTCGATGACGACATGCACCGAAAAGGCGAAGCAATCCAATGGCACCTGTAATTGGAGACACCTCGTTAGGTGGCAGGGCTGGGCTGCTTGTCTTTGTAGGTTAAATATACCTGTGACTTGAAACATTGATAATAAACCGTAAACCACTAACGCTGCCTTCAGAAGTGCAAAAGCGGTACCTATTTCATTTGAAGTTTCGAGAAAATTGATCGCTTGTATCGCATATAGTAAATTAAGAGAAAGGATAGTGACTTAAAACATTGATGATGCTGTTAAAAAAACCGTAAACCAGCCACACTGCAACCCTCAGAATACAAAAGCGTTATCTCGTTGTAAGTTTGGAGGAAATTGATGTTATGTGCAAGTCGTTTCCTTATATCGCATAGTAAATTGAGAGAAATTATATTTCCAAACTAGTTTTTCAATATGGTTAATCCAAGTTACCGTCACTTGGCTTAAATCATAAGATGCATAATTTGTTAAGCTATCCAACGCCATAAAAAATAAAATCATTTTTTTTGATACCGCTTTTGCGGATTGAAGACAATGTTCTCTAATTACTAATAAGTTAATTATAATAATTACATTCTTTGAGTATTAAATGCTAAATCTAACTCCATCTAATCGTCACTCCTATTTCTGCCTTATAATAGCAGTGTGAAGCACAGTAGTACGCTGCTTTGAAAGGGGTGACATATTTATGCGAAGCGTTCCAACTTAAACATCCGAGGTGGCAACGCATCTCTTGCCAACCTCCGGTAAGATTAATCTTACCTGAGGTTGATTACAGATGTCCATAGGCATACTTGATAGACTGCATGCTTGTTTGTTTGTTTACTTCTATCGAATATATCGACATTTGCTTAAATTTGTTATCATTACGACACTTTATGTTGCGTAAAATCTAACACACCTTTACGAACAGGAGAGAAAATGAATAGCCATGAGACGTTAACGTTATCATTCAATCGTCGTAATTTAAGAAGTTAAGATCACAAAAATGTTATCGCGTGTCGGCCACCCTTAACGCAACTCGTCTTTTGCTAATGTTGACGTCTTGATATGCTAATTAACAGCCAGTGTAAAATTGAGCCAAATGAGCGACAATGAATGAACGTCCGACATATGTGTGTCAATGACATAGAATTATCTATTGCTGACATTTTTGTAATGTCTATCTTAGGCTGCGTACGTTGCATGATAGTCTGAGCGGTTGAGCAAGTCGCAGCAGGTGATGTTTCAAAATGATATTCACGTAAAGTTGTACAAAGATATCTTGAAAGCGGTCGAAGATAATAAAAATGTGTGTGTCCAATTAACAAACGGCAGAAGTGACTTCTGAAAACGCCTACGATTGACTTAGTCCTATACAGTTGTGTGTTTGTTTCTTTATCGTGACGCATTTTCGTTTCATCGAGATCAAAATCAGAACGATACTAAATAAGTTTTATTTCGATAAAATGCAAATGTCTACAGGGCACATAAACATTTCAGTTTTTTCAATACCAATAATGAGGGGTCGTAATTTGATAAGAGACAGGTACGAGTACGTACGTAATATAGATGCTGACACAGGTAATAGCGTATGATGTCGGTCTTTGATAGCACCACGTCCTCCCATCCTGTTGATATCGTAAGAGGCAACTAAAAGATAAAATCCTAGAGAATGCCTGCACCGTCTGCCCGAGTAACATTAACACCTACTACGGCCATCAACTGATGTGCTGATGGACGAATAGAAGGTACACAGGAATGTGTGCCTTCCATTCTTTCATTGCGTCCTCATTTTACACGTTTCAATTAGTTATAGGTATCACGAACGGTATATCGAATGCTGTAATGGTAGATACCATTATAACATTCGATTAAATAACATTCGATTAACTTAATGATGTACCTATCACATAATAGTTAATAACAATAACAAACCGGATGTACCTAATCAAAATTTATCGAAGTAATATTATAAATTATGAGCATTTTAGATGTAATAGCGATTCATTTGTTCCAGGTGAAGCAAAGAACTTACCAGCTCGCAACAATGGCGCCGCCTGCTACCGTGACATATACTGCGTGTTGTCGCTCGATCAGGAGGAGATATTTCGCACGTCCACGATGGAGAAAACGCTCAAGTATGTACTAATACACTCATCGCCAACCCATTATTGTCCCACTGCTGGGTTCGGGTCTTTTCTCAGAGAGAGAGAGAGAGATAGTTTTAGGCCATAGTCCACCGCTGGCCAAGTGCGAATTGGTAGACTTCACACACCTTTGAGAATTCTTTTTTTTACGAGAACTGTCAGATATGCAGGTTTCCTCCCGATATTTTCCTTCACCGTAAAGCAGTGGTAATTAATTTTCTAATACGCACATAATTTAAAAAAAATCAGTGGTGCTAATTCACTCAATTATTCCTAAAAGTAATATTTCTACTCAAATAGAAGATTTTTTAAATTTGAAGTAATATTTCTACTCAAATTAAATACGTCTTGTAATTGTCAAGGTTTTCTAAGTCTTTTTAATAGAGGAAATTATTATATTTTAAGTAATCATACGACTCAAAATTAAATAAGTCGTATAACAGCCCAAAATTTCCAGTCGTCTATTAGTTCTTCTTAGTTCAAGTTATGACCTCAAAGTTATATATATTAAAAGGTAGGAAGTTAGGAACGCCACTCGCACTCTGAATCTTGTACATGGAATAGCTATGTTTAGTAACAATATGCAAGAAACATACAAAATCATTATTAGACACATAATTTGATTGCGTTTGATTAAGGTAGCATTTATAATTATTCAAAGGATTTTAATAAGGCATTTTAGAAAATTAACTCAAAATTAAGGTAACTCTTCAAAATATAGTAGGTACTTGTGATAGTACGTTCATTCAACGAAGAGAACTTCCCGTCTATAGCATAAATAAACCTACGCGAAGCGTTAAGCAATTAAAAGCCAATAGGTGCGTCCATTCAACATAAACGCCTCCGACATCCGCGGTAAGGCACGTGTTCCGAACAAGTAACTTGTCACCCTCCGCATAGGAATAACTCATATTTGTCCGGTACGCATAACGGTTGCTTTGTTCAGTTTCCGGACCGGCTTCCGGTAGATATCGGCTGGGAAACGATTACTGTCGCATTAAATTCAGGGAGCAAACAAATTTACTGGGTCAAGGCCCATCCCGTTGTGAATGGTCGTAACTTTATACAGCAGAGGCGTAGAATTGAGAATAATTAGTAATAATAGTACAACCATAGTACGGGCGTTTCACACTCTCGCTTAGAATGATGGAATGTGGTACAAAGGATAAATATACATGCTCCCGTTCGTTCCAAATACATTTTGGAAGTTCCCGTTCACGGTTTCAGTTTTTAGGTCGTGTGTACACACCTACATGTGGATAATTTGATTTATCTTAGGCGGAAATATTAAGCCGCGATTAATAATAAAATTTTATATAAATCATCGTGCTATAATAGGAGTGGAGAATGGGAAATTGGTATAAGAAAATACATTTCCAACTTTTTATGCAGATGTATTCCTAATAAAAGCGCTAGTAAATACACCAAATCTTGCAATTACGGCTTCATCCTTATGTAACGAATTTACAAGTAGACTTATTTTAATTATAAAGTTTCGTGTGCTATACACCTACACACGCTTCTTACTTCTGTCGTATAAAAAGTGGAAGTTATTCGCGTTACTATATTTTATACCAACAAAAAACTAAAACAGAAGTTTGGAATTAAAAAGAAACTGGTACCGTTCACACCTCAGCCATACGCAACCCTCAGTTCTCACACTCCACCGGGATTCCGGTAACACAATGGCTATTTCGGTGTGGGAAGCCGAAACGCCAAGGGGAGGTTTGCAGCCAGAGGGCGGCGCTGCGGCGTGCCGCGTCCCGGACGCGCTTCCGGCGAGCGTGCGCCGACGCGGAACGTCCCTTCCGCTCCACCCCTCGCCGTTCGGTTTTCGGAATGAATGAGACACCATCTCGCCACGCACCGTCGACTGCCGCCAACGCTCTGTTTTATGCAGTTTTGTTCATTCCATTGCATTGATTTTTGTGTCAGACTTCCCGGTGGATGCTATACGTTATACTGATTGTCCTGAACAAAAACATGTACAGACAAGTCATGCAGTGCTAATCATTCTTGATTATTTATTTTTTGGTGTTAGACTTCCCTTGTGGTTACGTTATATTGATAGTACCTATATAAATTGTACATATAAGTCATGTACAATTTATAAATGCGGCTCTGTTCATTCTTAATTATTTTCTCTGGTCTTTTGTTCATTGCATTGCAGGACAATTATATCTCAACCTGCTCTGAGTACGCTACATTACGTTATACTGATTGTCCTATACATGAATGGGATACAGTTAAGTCATGTCAGATGTATGATTGTTGCAGTGCTGTTCATTCTATTTTTTTTTATTATTGTATCAGACTACCCTGTGGTGTTAATACGGTATACTGATTGTTCCACAAAAAGTGTACAGATAAGACATGTACGATATATGAATGCAGCATTGTTCATTCTTAATTATTGCCTATAGTATTTCTTTTGTGCAAAATGTGAACTTACGAACGCACGCAAACCACGCAAGGCTTATGCTTAGCTTGGTATGATTTTACGTAGGTGCTTAAACTGTAGTTGTTAATAAAGTAGGTAAAACGTGAATTTTGTGTAGATCCATTAGGCTATACCTACTATGCAAGTCATAATTAATATATTCGACTATCCACTCTTTGTTTTAAAAATATACAATTAAAAATTCATATCATAATATTGTATGATAACTGTAAATACCTATAGGTAACCTAATTATAATATAAAAAGTTAATTAACTGAAACTAAAATAAAATTATATATCATAAATACGAAACGATTATAAAAATAAAATAGTCTTTTTATATTTTGTTATAGTGAGTAAATACCTAAAGTAAACACTAAACAATAGAACCAACTTTCTTATTCTTAGTCCATCACAATATCTGAGAAGAAAAACTTGGAGTTTCACTTATTGCGTTATTCGTCCGTTGTTTGCGCGGCTCTCTCTGTGGACGTCCAGCGACAATCATGATCGTGATTCGTGATTCACTGTTCCAAACGGACGAAGAAACAAATTGTCCCTTGTAATTACTTCACTAAAATATCCACGACTTAAATTGGAGTTACGTGATCTGTTTCTGTCCATAACTGCTTAATACTCAAAGATGTTAGCCTGCCTACGCGTAAACACTAAATGGAAACTTAATTTTAAATTTATTTTTTAACGTTTATAATTTTATTGATATTTTGCTTTTTCATTATATTTCATGGTATTACTAACACTGAATTTGCTTATGTAACGCCTGATTGATTGGTATTTATATTTAGTTTGATAAGAGTTGGTTGGACCCATATTAAATCGGGAATAGTTTTTTCTTAGAGCAAACAATTGTGAGTACCTACAATGAAAGAAGGGGATTCAATACGAACATTGAAATACTTTTCGGGTGCATCAAAAAATGTATATATTTATTAAAGACAGACCACCGTGCTAACATTATTCGCCCATTGATCAAGTACATCCTGTCTGAATAGGCACTAATACTCGATCTGTTTCATCTTATCGATACCACCTACGTATGTATGTTCCGAAGTAGGTAGGTAGCGCTACTTACTAATAATTACTGTATCTTGGAGCGATTGTTTATCGCTGGAAGGGACATTTTGTTTGTTAAATGATTGAACGGAAGCGAGATAATGATTTAGTGACCCCAGAGGTGAGCAGGACGCGGTGGCGGATATCGAAGGAAATGTCACGTCACTCGCCCAGCCACTCACTTAATGGGTTCTTTGTCTCGTGATACCTTATCTCGTTCTATGTTTGTGACCGAACGGCTCACCGCTACACTACATAACATATTAACGCCCATTGTGGCTTACACTATTCACATCACACTTGTTAATTTACCTATCGTGTGGTGTTCTGTAACTCAGTTTATTTTTAATGCGGCATGACGTCGCGTCGGTGGAACAATGAATCACTTTTATCAGTTCTACTACGGCCGGTCAATTGTTGATAAATAAAATGTAAAAGTGCGGCCGGCCAGTGAGCTCTCGCGGCTTCGCGTCACGAGTTTACACGAGTTCATTACCTACGGTAGCGGTCCCGAGAAGCGCCCGTCGTGAAGTAATCCATTTAAATCCCGTAGTGATGCATCGAACGGAAGCTTTTAAGTGATAAATTGGCGCCGGAACCTGGTGCCGCGTAAAACGATGATCGCCGTCGAAACGGGCAGCGCGAGGAACGATAAGTGCGTTGCACCGTTTCACTCATCTACCGTTCCGTGCTCTCGGAATTCTGAGTATTATTACGGCCACATGAAGAGTGTAGGTGCGGCCTGCCCCAATTATCGAGTTAGCTATTTAAAAACGGCCGCGAGTCATACTCCTTGATATGATAGGACAGCATTGTTGCGATATACTCATTGTTACTCAACCATACACGCTCACGCACACAAATACGTCCTCACAAACACACATATACACACACTCACAGATACTTTTTCTTGCTCACACGCACACACTGAGACATAATTACATATATACTGAGATCATAACTTTATTTGTATAAACTTAAGTTTAAGTTTCGTATGTACAATATTTCTCTATATTTAATGAATTAATAAGAGACCGTCCTATCGAACTAACCTCTTAGGTGTAATAATGAGAAACTGTTATCCATGCCACAAGTTAA
>DWNE01003230.1:0-17103 GCA_018249875.1 Cecropterus toxeus | reverse complement strand
ATTTGAGATGACTCAGTCTTTGCCAATCCGACTTGAATGTACCAAATCGCTGACAATGATGACCTGTGTTATGGGTTAGAATTGGGTTTCGTATTAGTGTTTTATATAACTTGAGTCTGAACATAAAGAAAACATAAATCTAAGCGAGCAGGACGGGGTAGCGCCCTACGAGCGGATGCACCCAGTTCGTATAAATTGTAGAAGTGTTGTAAATTATAGCTTAGATTCAGGTAATTTTTTTGATTTATGTTGAAAGCTGAATTAACGTTTGTATTTATATATGTGTTTATGTGTTCACGTACATTTATGTCCAATAAGCCAAAATTAGTGATAGGATCATCACTAAATGCGTGCGAGCGTGTAATTTTTTTTAACAAAAAATACAACCGACTTCAATGCTACGAAAAAGTAAAAAATAATTTAAATATATGTTAGTTTAGTACATAGTCCCAAAGTCGGCGCTCAACATAATACGAGTACATTACGCTGGATCAGGACGACAGAACTGTGTCCAATATATTAAGCGCTGACTTCGGGACTATGTACTAACCTTACATGTATTTAAATTATTTATAGTAGTCTCCTTTCCTCGATATTCTTATTTGCTTCAGAAACGTGGAAGTTTAGATGCATATGTGTACAAAAAAAATGTTTTTGAGGTGTGGTATTGAAGCAGAGCGTATCCGACACCTGGGACCGCTATTGGGACAAAAAAAATCTGGACCAATAAATTATAAAAGAACTTATATTCATAGTTCTTCAGTTATAGCTTTGTCTTTGGCGAAAGCTAATAAAGGTACCTTCCTTTACTAGCTTTCGTCGAAGATATAACTGAAGAACTATGAATTCTAGGTGATAATGTACCTGATAATTTACATTCGCGCGGTCGAGAACCACTGAAATGGGCGGATCTAATAAATCAATCATCAACCCATTATTGTCCCACTGCTGGGCACGGGTCTTCTCTCAGAATGAGAAAGTTTTAGGCCATAGTCCACCGCGCTGGCCAAGTGCGAATTGGTGGACCTAATAAAATTACCTCTGAATATATTGTTCCACGAGGCCTACAAACAGACACAGCTTCGCAACAGCTGGCAAAGGCTAGTCGACTGAAATAGAATATATGTAGATAAGCTCACGGACCTGAACGTCTGAGGAGACGTCTGAATAGTATAGTGTAGTTTCCCTCTATTGTCCAGAAAACGTTCATAAAATTATTTATTATTACTGTATCCTTCGGTATCCTTCGTCACCAGGGTTCTTATTATCGTTATTGTCCCAAAATTTAATATTATTAAGAACTAGTAGCATTTTTGATAAAGTTTGTTTTTAAATATAACGTATAATTATAAAATCTAAGGTCAAATAAATATTATCCGTGTCGTTTCATATTAGTACTGTGTAAGGCCGCTCATACAGCATAGACAATCACAGATCAATATAGTTAAAGAATTAGAAATCAACTCTGTATTGTTTATGGTAGTTCCTTATTATTTATATCAAAAAAGAAACTAGCATTACATCTGATAAGTGGACACTGCTGCACTTAGTGTTAGTCTCCAAATCAGTATATGGCAGAAATGCTTTCTGAAGTTAATCTGATACGTTTCATGTAATAGAATATTGTTGGCAGCGATACTAGGTTCCGGATGTACAACAACCAGGACTTTAACGAATAAAAGGTAGAACATATTCAAAATCTTTGGATCAGCACTTTTGAACTGCACGAAATCAGTCGTGCTGCCCAAAACTCTCCTAGTGAATGAGCAGGTCGGCCTAAAAGCCTGCTTACAGCACCATGTGCTAAGTGGTACATCGTTATAGTGGTAAATTGGGAAATTCGAATATAATAGGTGCCCTCGTCCTCGAAATAGCAAAAGCAATAAATAAATTTACTTTTTGAACGTACCTCGCTCCTATTCACGTTTTGTCAAGAGTAATTTGTCGACTTGTGGTTTCGATTATCTATCGAACAAAAAGCTGTATTCATTGGTCATTAAATAAATATATTGCGCTGCGCTAGAGCTTATCACTTTTCTTTTACAATCGTCATCATGTTATCTATTATGTACGTATTTTAAAAAGTAGAAGGTAATGCAAAACATAGAACAATAACATACAAATTATGTCCTTGAAAGAAACATAAAGATGTTAGTAAGACGCACATCTGCAGGCAGTGTAAGTGTAAGGGGAATATTGTTTGTATTTGCGTTACCATTGTTACTAAACTTTAGCCCATTCGATGGTTAATACTTTCATAAAATCAATTATCAGTATAGTCCTGTACTCTGGGAAAGATGTCGCGATTCCAACATGCGGGTGGACTTCTTGTTCCCGTTAAATCGAAACACAGTCCCTATATTTTTAACATGCGTCTCATTTCACTCATCAGGCTGTTCTTTGGCCATTACAGTGATATTGACCTTCCACGCAAAATAAAATGGATTTTTAAGTTTTATTGCATCGTGATGCCCTTATTTGCTTTCGGATTATATGTATTCCTTGCTCAGAATAAAGATATTCTCCATTTGGTTCCGACAACAATTGAATTCGCCAGTTACTATTCAATGTCAATATTAACGGGAGACAAGCATATATTACAATATTCTAGATACCTATCTTCAACCGACAAAACACTCAAATCAAAGGCGTATTTTAAAAAAGTACAAACAGTAGCCATAATATGTGTGGCTAGCATTATCATAATTCAAATTGGTTTATCGGTAACTTTATGTATAGAAATTTGTAACAATTTTACTGAAGTAAAGACATTTTCTCTCCCTTTTTTCCGAATATATCTGGATTTAGCGAAATTCCCAGTGATTTTAATTTTTAGTTTGTTATATTGTAGAGTTAAAATATTTCATGTTAACGTAAGATATGGATCTGTAAATTCAAGGAGTGGACGTAATCAGCGCAACTACCGTGTGCTATTGTACGACTCAATTTTCAACAACTTTGAAAAGACATATTATCCAACGAAATTTTTGGTAAATCTTTGTATTCTTTTATTTTAACAGTGCTTCTAAAATCAAGTATGAATACACCGCTGGGAATCACTCTCTAATTCTGTAATAGTATAATCTTTTATAATGCTCAGAAATTACATTTTCGAAATAGCCTTATCAATGATAGTCATCGATAATACTATTTCAGAATCAGAGTAATAATAATTATTTATTTATTTATTTACTTATTTACACTACAAGTGTTTTAATGTGTATGTGTTTTCTTTTATTTTTACTATTATGAAATAAACAAAATGATTAGATCATTAATAAAATCATGCAACTAAACATCTAAATACAATCGGGTCACAGTTTGACCAGCAACCATAGACAAGAAATTTTAGATACACGTGAATACAATGTTTTGGTATCTATAAGATACCACAACATTGTATGAAATGAATATTTACATACATTTCAAATCGTGTATTATTTCTTAATAGTACATAACGCCAGATGTTCGATTGTAGTACAGTTGACAAAATATATATATATATATATATATATAGTTCGACACTATATAATATAATGCAAGTGAACATAAAGCTATAGCATTGTTAACTAATACCTATTTGTTTCTAGGTGTTTATAGGTTTTGCTGCATTTTTGGTCAACACGGTATATCCCACAGTTACAAGATTGTCTCAAATGAAAAATTTGGTAAGAAAAAATATAAGCTGAATTATAATCAATTATGTAATAATGTACAATACTTACTATGCATTTGTGTGTGTCTGAGTGGTACTCAATCACAAAAGAACCACTGTTCCGATTTACATGACATTTTGTATGGATGTAACTTTACTAGTCAGTCTAGAGGCTACATTTGATTTTGTTATATATATTTCACTATAGTGACGTGGCTACACCCTTTGGTTTCAGACTTTTATGTTTCTAATTTAAATAAAAAGAAAAGGCTTATTTCATTGAAATATTTTTATTACAGACATTTGAAGCACATTATACTTCCCAATTTATTTTACGTTGCGTTATACTTGTATACAACTTTGCGATAATTTATTATCCAGCTATCGTACAAGAATTTATTTTGGAAGAAATCAAACAAATAAATGTATACATTCTCAATCAGCTGTCCATATGTTCTGGTAAGATATTTCCAAAATTCATAACTACAATCTACCCGACTCTCCCTTGTTTTACCATTTATTCTAGTTTTATTGTTGTTAGGACAAATGCACTTGCATAATCCGTTAGTCACACATGAAGCGGGTTGTAGATACTTCACCGTTGTGCATTTTTCATCGCTAGATAAACAAAATCGAGACGAGTTGCAGCAGTTGCAGGTGTACATGCGGCGGCGGCCGCTGGAATGCACAATATGGCGCATACTTCGCGTGGACGCGAGCCTGGCCCTCGGTGCGGTGATGCAGGCTGTCAACTTGCTCATTCTTATTCTCCAGTTTAAAAACAGCGACGTAGGAAAGACTAATACAAGTCATATTACCAATTCTACTGTGGGTTAAGTAAAATTGTATTTAACGTCCAATATTTCTGTGTGTATTTTGATTTATTGTAAGTTCGTATTACTTACGAGCGTTTCTCTTAAAATAAGGTAGTCTATGCAAATGGCGACTGTCGCACCTGTAATGTGTAATGTGTAACATGTAATATAACATACATTAACAAATGTATAACTTTAATTTATCAGAAATTGTATAAAATTATAACATAGTACGCCTCGGTGGAACAACAAGCATGTAGTAAGTTGAATATTTTTTGTACATTTGCACTCATGCGTTTCATACAAATAGCATTAATATAGGTGATAAGACGCGATTGAAACTTTTTGAATAGCCTTTACACAGCTTATTAAATGTATCCTTCTTAAGAGATCTGTGAATTAAAACTAGATTTTGAGTGTTGGTTTCAGAATATTTTTGTTAATCTAAGAAGGCCTAAAATTAATTCCTATTAGTATCGTAAGATGAAAAAATTACAAAATTTTTAATATTGCCATTTTGCAGTTTTAACGTTTTAAGGACAGTTTCAAAATATCATAAACCTGTAAAATGTTAGAACCTGCATTGTGCCACTTAATATATAATATCTATATCTACCTAAAACAAACACAAAGCAATAATTTGATAATATTAAAGAATCTTAAAAATATAAATTGTTTGCAAATTTACACATTCTTATTATTTCCACATATTTAATAACTAATAACCAAAACTCTGGCGTCGGTTTTGAAAACCTCCTCTTTCCGACATCCTGTGAGTGGCCAGAAGATCAGCAGCGTTATGTTATGCAACATCAACACCAACTGCAGCCATCCACACACACACACTAGGTGCAGTGGCTCTGGGCCAGAACCCCCATTAAGGGAGGCATATAATATCTAGCAGTGGACCATATATGTATTTTTAATTTATTTAAGTTAACAAACAGTTACACAGGAAAGATACAAAACTAGTAAGATTTATAATATAACCTATATTTTATAAATCTTACTAGTTTTGTACCAGCTGTGAACCAGCACCGTTAACCACAACTTACTAAAAGGTACATGTTAAAAGTGATAACGACATTTGATAATTTGTAGTATCTATCTAATTTTTTTAATGACTATATAATTACAAAGGTTCATACAAGACTACGAGTGGTAAGCAGTAATAGTCCTTTAAAGGTGAATGACTATTATTTGTAATAATTATATGATTAAAATATACATTATAAATATTAGTTAATTGATACATTGGAGAGCGCTTACCAGCGTTGGTTCGACACTTTACAGTAGCAAATAAACGATGTTCCCTCCTTATATAAGTATGATTTGGTACACCTTAGCTTATAAAATTTATAAGAGGTATACAATCATATCTTTCATGACTTTGCTGATTAGTGTATTATATCACTGAACTATTGTTATCTGTACCACAATTATTGTATGTTTACAATACGGCACGGCAATCTTCGGCAGCGCGAAGCAGCTTTACGTGCGTAGCTGCCTATCTGCTTTGCCCTGAAATCGCTGATACATTTTCACCCGACTGCGTCAGAAGGAGGTAAATTTGTTTCGAGCGTATGCATGTATGTCCATTTCTTTGGCACGCACTACAGCCCAAACAGCTTGACGGATTGTGACGTATGACATATTATTAGAATCATCTCAGTTTGGAAAGTGACATAGGCTATATAATTTTTAAAAATGGCGCCTGGAACTAGAGGAAAGTCGGACCTCTTGCCTTTAGGTAGTCGGTAAACTAGTAAAGTTTATCGACTATCCAAAGGAAAGAAGTTTTCTATTCATCATGTATGTTTGATCGGCGTCAATGCTGCCGCACTAAATCGTACCGACGTTACGATTTTCAAAGCTAGTAAAAGTGCGACCACCAATTAGCTTACAGTATCATACAGTATTCTATCTTCATACAGACGCTCGGAACGCTAGTTATACCTACGCGCCTCTGCCTCTACATATTTATCCTTTAATAGATAAAACTATTAATTATATAATCGAACATCGATGATCATGGATTTCAAGTTAAATGGATAGCACCCACCAGAAAATAATTGCTAGTAAAAGTTTTTCATAGTAATGTTGTTATTAAAAAGTTATAGTAATATGTAGTAATAACTAGCACTGGTCACGAAAAATCTTATTGGTCAGCTCAAATCAAATTCTGTTTCTGTATGTATTGCGATGTATAATGCTTACAAAACCTCTTTTATAGAGTTTAAGTATGGTATTATGCAAAAACGGTGGAAGTATTAAATATGCTTATTATTATTAAGCTATTTGTGACAAGTGGAAAGGGAAAATTTATCGTTCATCAACCGATTACACAGCCGATAACACTGGCATGAAGTAATGACTTGTCAAATGTCGCGTGCAACATGACAAAGCCTATTAAAGTCGGTATGCGTTCATGGAGTGATTTTAAAATATTTTGACAAATAACTGACGGAACTTGGGCACCGAGACTGCGGTCATTCAAATTTCCACTTTCAGCTCAAGCAAATGATTGAGTAATAGGCAAATCTTTGTGTAACAGACGAATGCTTGTATGTCATGCAAATGTTTGTCAGGTGTGTGTACAGCATAGACTACGTCAAAGTACGTCATTACGTCAACTGCGGTGACGTCATATGACGCTTATCGGACAGTTTTTGAAGCTTAAAAGCTGTCTGTTGCATTACGGATTACTTAGCAACAGTTGTTACCTGCCTTTGACAGGAGGTTAATGTTTTTCGAGAGAATGTATGTATATATGTTTGCATGTATGTCAATTTCTTTGGCACGCGCTACAGCCCAAACGGTTTGAAGGACTGTGACGTCTGACATATCATTAGAATCGTCTCAGTTTACATAGTGACATAGTCTATATAATTTTCAAAAAGTCGCCGGGATATAGTGAAATAGGGGGGGAGGGATGACATTTTTTACTATTAGGGCGATATGGGTTTAAAAGCTATCAATCTAAAAATATCTGGTTCTTCGTTCTTCCTGGGTGGATTCCGATGGGGCAACGCGTTCAGAGGACTGCGTTCGCTTTCCTTTGGAGATCCCCGACTCCTTTTCGAAGCCCCGAGGACGGCCAAAGGGGGTGTTTTAGTGCGGTAAAAATCCCACGTAACCTAGCGCTATTCCCACGGCCTTGGATACCTTTTAAAGGTTTCCCCCTCGAGAACAAAAAGACGTCATTAAATGTTCTTATTATCGATGTACCGACTCCTATGGACATGGAAATCAAAGTTCAAATGGTTTAGCGGATTGCAATTTGAAGTTTAAACTATTTCAATAAGGCAAATGAGTTATTTTTTTCGATGTAGGATAGAAGATGATGTAATTATTGATGATATCCATCAGCTTTTAGAAGTCTACGGGCGGACATGGGTTTCCTCTAATGCGGTTTCCTAGTAATAATTGCCGCGCCTGGCATGCGTTTTTTGACAGCACTAGGTTTTGGTAATACACTAGACGATGCTGCTGCCTACTTAGAATTTGCCCTTAGACACCTACGACAATCATGAATAGAAAAACAGGGTATTAAAAGCGACACCACCCGGCACATAACAGAAGAACCACAATATATACAGACAATTGCTGTCAAAATCAACGACAGCACTAATTAAATCACACAGCATGTTAAGTACGAACAATGAATACAGATTAAATTCATTTGAGTTTCATATTTTATTATGAATTCCAGCAACATTAATTACAAAAAAATGGCGCGTCAGGTCAATACAACGTGTTATTGTAGTAATTGTGAGGAGCGAACAAATTGCCAACCATGCATGAACTGACAATAAATTACGCAATCCAAATATTTATTCGGAATATTTAAATGCTTTAGAGCCCATATTACAGCTAGGGCTGTCACAGAATTCAAACTCGGCATTTCAATTGGTCTTTGAAATCACAATTTAAAATCTTACTAGAGTAAACGAACTCTAGTAAGATTTTTAATTGTGAGTAAATCAGTCTACTAATTCGTAGTTGGCTCACGCGGTAAACTATGGCCGAAAACAAAATCTGTAATAAGTTGTAAATACTAAATCTTAAACGAATTCGTGAAATTGTATATAGGTACACATTTGTTTTCATATATAGATTGACACATATAATACCTATTAACCTTAAAAAGGCCCTTTGGGATTATTTACGTCGTTAGTTTAATTATATCCTTATAAGCTACCTGCCAAATTTCATAACTATATTTTAACAAAGATTAACATATCGCTAATATTAATAAAACTTTTAACGCCGGTAAAAAATGTATTTCTTAGGAGTAATATTACTGACAATCTTAAAATTATTAGTTAATAACAAGCGGTATTTGCACAGTAACTTAAAGTCAACTCGTTGAAAGTTAATAAACCCAATAAACCATGAGACCTCTTCTGATGTATGTCAGTAGACATTTTTACGTTGTTGTACAATTGCTATTGTAACCCAAGTAGAACAATGGAAGTGCAAACAATTTATAAAAGCGACTATTATTTCAATGGGTTAATAAACAAATTTTACTGCTCCGTCGTGGCACGTAGAGTCGTCCACGCGAGCTCATAAATAACTTGCCACAAATGAATTTCTTGAAAAGGTCGACCAAATTATAAGTTCACGTGAGGGCTCGGACACGCAACCGAAAAACGACATACATATATTTTATATTTATCATCGTACTGCTGGCCGGTAACCTCGAGTTAGAAATTAATTATCACTTATTGGTGACGAATCGTCGTAGGAAAAGTTTCATTTCTGACGTCTGTACTCAATGTTCACAATAATTTATCTGAGGTTGAGCACAGGTGTCCATGAGCAGCAATAGCTACTCACCATTCTGTGGACTCACCATCCATGCTCGTTTTTTTCGTTACTTCCGAATTTCTTAAAACGTCTTAGAATTCACCATAAAGATATAACGTTTCTTGCTTGTAACTTTATAAACATGTATTGTGTATATACAGATAAACTGAACGCAGATTAATGACATCGCACAAAAGAAATCGTTCTAGAAATATCCGAATAATATTGAGGCTAATATCAAAAGCAATAAATACCGCCAGACGTGATAAAACATAAATCATGTAAAATAAAATCAAAATAAAAGGCGTGACGCCAACACGAAAATCGGGTGTCGATTAACTTTTTATGGACGTAAAGAGAGCACTGGCTACATGACGCAGCCTCCCATAAATCGCGTCGGACAAAATTGTTGAGTGACAAAATGCTCGATTGGTGCTCGCCGCTTTAATTTTGCTATTTTTATATGGTTGCAACGCTTTTAGTGTTCTATTGCTAGGAATGTATCCATTCAAATAACAAGGGAAGCTCGAAACGTATACTATCCTACTTGGATATGAACTCGTGGAGACGCGTAAAAATGCCGAAACCGTATTGGATGTCTGCAATCAGTAAGGCCTCAAATAAAGTTTAACGTTCGGTATCCAATCGTAGTATAGTATATTTAAATTAACGCTTTATAATAGTTGTTATCAAACTAGTCAAGTAAAAGTATTATAATATATATTTTTAGATTGGTCTATTTACTAGCTATCATTTGATACCCATATTGTCGTCATAGTAAAAAGTCGTCCCTTCTTCACACTTTTTGTGCTATTTTCAATCGCCATTTTTTATTATATGGTCAATATCACTCTGGAAACTGAGTCGATTGTAATGATATGTCATACGTCACGATCCGTCAAGCCGTCTGGGATGTAGCGCATCCCAAAGAAATCGACCTGCACACAAACATACATACCTACATACGCTACAGAAACATTAACCTCTTTCTGACGCAGTCGGGTAAAAAGCAACCATACTCAATAATTAAGTAATCTTTTATATAAAACAAAACAAAAATCTAGTTTGTCACTTGATGCCCAATCGCTCCCCCAATCTGTGATATTGCATGCGCAAACAATAGAGTATGTGAATGTTGAATAATTTATTCCGATTGTCACCCGCGAAACCAACTTTGCTCACCAGGTGTTCAATCAGGGCTTTGTGCGATCGAATCCTATACATTTTTTATAAAACAAGGATACGCTTTAATATTTGTAACACGTGTGAGATTAGTATTCAACCGGGTGGTAACAAAATTTGTTTATCATACGAAGCTTTGTCAATTTATTAGATGTTAATTTATGATTTTTACCACTACTTGTAACAGGTCTTTCCATAGAGAGGGGTTAAAATAATACATCTCGATGACACATGTGTATTTGTAGCAAACCGAAGCCATGAAACATTCGATTCAAGCGAGTTTTTAAATTTTGAGCGGTTTGTAGCATATTCCCCTGCAATTAACGTCCCGCATGGCGGAGCGGTCACCATACCAGTCTGAAGAGCATTGGGTCCCGGGTTCAATCGGACCCGGGACCCGGCCAGACAGAAATATGAATGATAAGTTAAATTTCTATTCTGAGTCTGAGTGTTTGTCTTTGTCCATGGCACCAGGACATGCTTGTAGCGAATGTTTCGTGGCTCCCGAATATAACCCGCACCCGATATCTGTAATCGTCGATGATAACTGTCGAAACCATCAGTTTATAGGCTCCCACATAGGGAACATTAGCCAGTAATGTATTTACATTACTGTCACATTACGATTACATTACGATTTTTTTATATTATTACCTAAGATTGACATTTGTCATGTTAGGCCATTACCTTGAAATATATCGTCGTGACTAGGTGAATATTCAAATACTAGCGGACCCGTGCCCACTTCGTTGGACGTTAAGAAAAAAGGTGTATCTGTTTGCATGCCAATTTGCAAAACATACATAGATAGAACATACATGTTGCCACGTTTGAAGCAAGTGAATAAAATGATTACGATTGATTTTTAGGGTTCCGTAGCCAAATGGCAAAAATCGGAACCCTTATATTCTTCATGTCTGTCTGTCCGTATGTCACAGCCACTTTATTCGGAAACTATTAAGACTACAGAGTTGAAACTTGGTAGGTTAGTGTATAATATTAATCGCTTTCCGAATTATGTACAAAAATATATTAATTTTATGGGGGGTTCCAACACATGGAACTAAAACTCATTTTTTTTCATCTTACCTACACGTGTGGGGTTTCTATAAAAAAGACTTCAATAATAACATTAAGGTTTTTAAAACCATTTCACAAAGTCGATAGTTTGAGAGCTATGCCCTTTCAAAGTAGTAAAATGACTCTAAATTTTGAACTAAGAGAGTGAAACATCTAGATAAAACATATGTTGTAGATGTCAAGGAAAACTTTCAACGAAAATTGGTTCGAACAAAATACGATTGACAGAATTTGAGACATAGCACTTTCCCAAAAACCGCAAACATAACTTACTAATTCATACAAACACTATGAAAAACAAACTTATGTTGGTGGTTAGTAAACTGTTTAACTTAATTTATTATTTTTACACCAGAGCTATATTTTCCCTTCAAGATTTGTGAATGATAATGCTACGGAACCCTTCGCCTGCGAATCCAACTCGCGCTTGGCCATTTTTTATTTCAATTGTTCAATACCTTTTTTGCATACTGTATTTAATGCGGAGTTATTATCTGGCAGCAAAATATATTGAAAGCAAACTGTATTGGCAGAAAATTGTATTTATTATACCCAGAAAGCCAATTATTAAGTTTTGTACAGCTTGATTCAAAATTGCCGGATTTTAAAACACTTTCCACCGCTATTTTATATTCTTAGGGGCTGATTTTCAAAAAATGGTAAAATAACTATTTCCAACAATAAAGTCAGATACTAAGTTGCATAGAGCTTGCTTCAAATTTGCCAAACTTCCGTACAAACTTTTAACCCCTATTTAAACCTCATCCTTAGGGGTTGAATTTCTAAAAATCCTTCATATCGCTCATTTACACCTTGAATGGAACCCTTGTACCAAATTTTAAGGTTTTAGGGACAGTAATTTCGGCTGTGCATTGATATATATAAGTCAGTGAGTCGGAATTGCTTTTATATATATACCTAAATAATGGATGTTGAATAAGAATCAACCAATTCCATCACGGACGCTCTCACTCATTACTGTAATATACAAATTGTAATGTGATGCTCGCATATGACCTGTTACATTGAACTTCTAAATGTTTGTGATGAAGTAGCGTCTTAACATATTCTATACGGGTAGAATATTTTGAGAATAGTTTTTATCTTGGGAACACCCTTGCGCTATCTGTGCACGAGTGCAAGTATAAATAACTAATCTAATAGGTACTTTTCTCCATTATTCTATCACTGAGACCAAAATTAAATCCTGTTTTCAAATCTTCGCTGTAGAGATAAATAGAATCTACGTACAATTGATACATTACACGAGAGATAAGTAACATTGTATAATACAAACAATTCAAACGATTTTAGCCAGTTTTTATATTGCAAAGATAGAACTATTTATTAAATAAATTCTGTTTATGTATTTTTTGTCAGAAGCTTTTCCAAATAAATTCAAACGACACTGTATGATGTAAATACGCCAACTGATAGAACAAACATGAAACTAGATAAAAATTGAGCGAGTGGAAATGAAACGCTTTCGGGAGCAAACTGGCAACAAGACTGTTGACATTTGAGTGATAAATAACAGTTTCGAAAGCCAATATTCAAAATTACACTGGTTGAAAATCTACAACAAAAATAGTGAAGTGACGTTTCAACAGAAATGCAACGAAAAACTTGTTCGGCTGACATTGATGAATGCAGGCGACTAACGCTGGGATTTTGAAGTTAAATACGTACAGACTTGACCAGAGTTTTTTTTATCAGACTGAAGTAGCAAACGAGCATGCCGTCCACCTGACTATAAACGGGGACTGCCGTTCATGGAGATTTGTAAGTAGTAAGTAGATGAACCATGCTAGCTACTTTATAGGACTAAGATGGTAATCTTATATAAAAGTGAATCGGCAATCACACCCTTCCACCGAAACGCAAGAACTGCTTCACGCTTGAAATATGGCAGTACCTTCACGGACGACCCGCACGGGGTCTATCACTTTGTAAAACTTGGATTGAAAATGATGGATTATAAAATAAGTCCATTTAATAAACACCGGTGGGCGGTGTACCCACTGAAGGAATTGCCCAGGCAAGGAGGGGTTCCCCGAGGCCTTTAGACCCTGCACCAGCGACAACGTTACGCCGCGGCATAGGATGACATATCGTTAGCATTAGTCCATTTAATTTATAACATTGAAGTAACAACTGAATATGAAGATGATAAATGGTCACCGCCGATCATGAACATGAAACACTGTATAACTTCATACAAAATAAGGATTCTATTTGACAACTAAGGTCCCCTCATACGAAAGCGAACCGGCAACCACACCCTTCCGCTAGGATGCAGAACATCCCGATGGAACCATTCTCGTTTTATCATTTTTTATCTTTAGCTTCCTTAATTTTAGGTTCATTGATACATTTAACGGAAGTAACTTTTTTCGTACTTAGTTGAGCTAGACTCTCTTATGCGTAAATTCACGGACCAAAGCAGGCTAAATGGAGTTCATAATATTTAATACTTTATTGTCATTCAGTATACAATTTTCTATAACTATTGCAAAATCGTTGATATGAATTTTACTATATTTATACAATAAAAATATTAAGAACAGTTCGAGTAATGAAAGTAAACCGATGATTAGAAAATTCTTAAAAAGACAATACTTACAAACAGCTTAGAGAAAAGGTTATTTTGTATACGCAACGAAGTCATGATTTTTCACATTTACTTGTTTAGTACAGACTAAATCGCGGGTATAACCTAGTAATTATTATGGCATGTTCATTTTTTTCAGAGGTGCTGGTAATAAAAAGTCTTATGTGTATGTGTACGATAGAATAATAGTGTTTTGTATGTTGCTTACCTTTAAGATTTACGTTTTAAAGAAACTTAAAAAGAGTCGTCGATTTATGAGGGAAAATTACGACGCAGGTCCAAAAAGCTTGCGGGGAATAACGTGTAAATTGCCTTTATGAATAAGTCGCTGTTTCATTTCTTTATATATTTACGTATATCTACAGAATTTGTTGCTTCAATTTCATATTTATTTCAATACCTATGTTACTAAATTTAAAACATATTTTATATAAGGAACCTCCACATACTAATACAATGAACGCAAAGCCTCATTTACCAAAATAAACGTAAAATTAAATTTAGTCGAAATTATGAGGCAAAAATGTTATGTGAAGGCGAATCATGGGTATAAAATTTCCCTCGCTTGTTATAAAATGTTAATCACCCCTGACTAAGCCGACGTGTGAAGCGCCCCTAAGCTCTTATCTAAATACTTAGTCCCGTGCTTTTGAATCATTTCGAAGCGCAAATTTATTTTTATTCTTTTGATTTTATTTACATTTTAAGCTTGACCAGTGTAAAAACATTTTAAGAATACAATTTTAAAACTTGTATTCTTAAAATGCTCAAGTTAAATAATAGAATAAATTTTGTTGATTCTTATTTAAGAAAGAAATTTCAATTATAAATATCAATAACCAGACAACTGTGGTACGAAGAAAGAATTTTGAAGACTGAACCAAAGTAATCTATTTCGCAGATATTGTAGTTACATTCTGAGCTGACATTGGGATGTGTGTGACAACTCGGGACAATTATTGCAGTAATATTTTTTTTATATTTATTTCAATATATGTTGAACGTTATTATGAGCAGTGATAGCCTAATGGTTAACTCGGCCTCTCAATCGAGGGTCCGTGGTTCGAATCCCAGGCGCGCACCACTGATTTTTCTAAAATGATGTGTGTATTAGAAATTAATTATAACTGCTTTACGGTGAAGGAAAACATCGTCGAAAGTAATCTATTATGACTAAGAGTTATCTAAAAAAAGAGTTCTAAAAGGCGTGTGAATTCTACCAATTCGCACTTGGTCAGCGCGCTGGACTATGGCCTAAAACTCTCTTATTCTGGAGAAGACCAGAGTTACGTAAATATTATTAATATCATATTAATCATAGTTTTATCAATTTGGTAAAGAGAAAGTAGAGAGAAGAGAAAGAAGAGAGAAAGGAAAAGAGAAAAAATGACAATAATAATGCCGAAATGCTACATTTATACGAATACAGCTACACAAGTACTGCTGACCAAAAGTACGTTCCTTGTTTGCAATATATATGGTTTGTTGTAAAACGTTTATCAGATCTAAGCTGACGTGTAAAGCGGCTCCAATCTGCTACTTTAATACTTAGTTCCACGTCCAATAGCGTTGTTTATCATTACCAAGCGGGAATTAATTTCAAAATCGTATTTATTTACCCTTAAGGAGGGTAATGTTTTTCGAGCGTACGTATGTATGTATGTCCATTTCCTTGGCACGCGCTTCAGCCCAAACGGCTTAACGGATTATGACATATCATTAGAATCGTCTCAGTTTGGAAAGTAATATAGGCTACATACTTTTTAAAAATGGCGCCTGAAAATAGATGAAAAAGGGGGAGAGGGACATTTTTTTTTACTATTACGACAATATGTGTATCAAATGAAAGCTAGTAAATAGACCAATCTAAAAATTAGCGTATCATATCTTTCTACTCGATTATTTTGGACAATAACTCATATAAACCCTAAATTAAATATATATCATTATGAACAAAAATTTCGTATTAAGCAGTCGGGTTTTTTTGTTTCAATGTTTTGTTACTAGTTTTGTAATTTCAATTCAGAAATATACCCCACATATTTTATTAAGCATTGATTATATTGAAAAACATTATTAGGCATTAGCATATCTCTAATATTGCTGAGACCAGCTGAGGGTTCTTTATCAGATACTTCAGGCCTTCGATTTTTGACATCAAATAAAGCGGCCCACCAAGTTGAATATTTTTAGGGTTCTGTAGCCAAATGGCAATAATCGGAACTCTTAGAGATTCATCATGTCTGTCTGTCCTTCCGTCTGTCCGTATGTTATAGCCCTTTTATTCGGAAACTATTAAGACTATAGAGTTGAACCTTGGTATAACTCTAAGTGTACCTATTCTGTAAACCTCTTTCCGAATTTGATACAAACATATAAAATATATTAAATTTAAGGGGGCTCCCCATATACGGAACTGAAACTTATTTTTTTTTTATTTCATCATACATACACGTGTGGTGTATCTATATAAAAGTCTTTAAAAATGACATTGAGGATTCTAAAATCATTTTTATTCAAAGTCGATTTTTTGAGAGATAATCCCTTTCAAAGTGCTAAAATGAGTGCCCCCCCTCTAATTTCTAAACTAAGAGTGTTAAAAATACCACATATAAAACATATTGTGTAGGTTAAGGAAAACTTTCAACGAAAATTGGTTCCAACGAGATATGATTAACAGTTTTTGAGAAACAGCAATTTTTTCAAAAACCGAATAACAATAAGTAATTCATACAAACTCATAGAGTTTTCATAGGAAAAACAAACTTATGTTGGTAGTTGGAAAACTGTCAACTTTATTTATTTACTAGCTGAGCCCGCGGTTTCACCCGCGTCTAAAAGAAATGTAATGTGACATACATATAATTGAATGTTTTTCGATTCAAGCAACGACTCCACAATCCAATTTGATACTTACTTTATACTTGATATACCTTCCTCAAATGCGC